>FWCC01000377.1:0-114513 GCA_900169235.1 Zarea fungicola
ACAAATACAAATACAAATACAAAAAAAAAATTGGTCGCAGACGGCGTAGAATATGTCGAGACGATTCACGGTCGGTCAAGCGCCAGATTTTTCTGACAATGTCTTGGGGGTATTCTGTAGATCCAATTGAGATTACTCTCAATGTGACTTTCACTGGTAAATGGAATGAAATGAAGAGGTTGACGAAAGCCACACCCAATTGTTGCCTAGGCACAGTTTTACCAAACATCCTTGCCGACTGCTACCAGCCTGCCAGCTGCCAAGGCTGGTAGGCGAATTTGCACTTTCTCGAAGTAACAATGTCTACCTTTGTAATTTCACAATCGTCATGGCTGCAATCCCTGGATTCGGCCTTTATCTCTAGGAACCATCTTCTTTCATCTGTAACCATACTTCCTTTAGAGTAGTGCCGCAACCATCATCACAAGTGTCCCCAAATCACCCACTTCAGCCCTCCATTCATCCCAATTCCCGACAGATTGTGCACACGAAAACGCATCACCAGAAAAAATCAGAACAAGTTTTGTTAAATCTCCCGAATCAGACACTCCGTACACCGGCCTTTCCTTTGCAAAAACCTCGTCACATTCTGCCTTCCAAGCGGCAGGTTCGTTTGCCGTCCACAGTGTCGAGTTGTTTGGGAGGGGTATGAGGATCTGGCCGCAGTTGGCGTAAGACGATGCTTCAGTCGACAAATCAATCAATAACCCCAGTATTTGGAAGATTAGAACTGTCCTAGTCAGCTACGTTAGAGAATAACAGGGCCCGTAAACAGCATCAAAATAATTATTAGCATACCTTCGTCGCGACTCATTGAAAACCCAGTCCAGCCATGTCACATTGGTCTCATCTGCAAATTTGATTTGAAAAAGGCCACCGGCTAGCACAACCAACTTGTCAAATACGCGCTACATCGATGTCAGTCAATAATCGCATGCAAGTTCAAATCTAAACGCCGAAACATACATTGACTGCAGTTATCAAGCCAGTCTCGAGACCGTCCTGCCCGGCCGGAACCTCTTGGAGACGAAGTAGGCAGTAGATGAGAAGGGCTTGAAGAGAAGCAAGTAGCTCCCACCGGTCAAACTCTGAATGCTGGATAAAATGAGCCAATTGTCCCCAAAAGTTCCATCCATTCTTCTCACATTGGCCAATATTCTGTCTTGTTCAAGTTTGATTAACTTCCAAACCATTGATTTATTCAAGTCGGATCTGTTCTTAAATAATTGAACGAGGCCCACGCAAGTAATCAGTGCCTAACTCAAGTCAATCTCAAAAAAAGACACCATTGACACATCACAATACAACAAACGCACCTGCGGCTGTGGTTTTCCTACGCCCTGTTCGGCTTGTGAAAAGATAAAACTGTGCACGAATGGCGGCAACGAGTTTCGGCGAAGCATCATGTACGGATATGAGCGCAGAATGCCCGTCAGCAACACCACCAAGGGCTTATGGCTCGCCTTGGGAAAGACTCGGCTTTGGAACAGTCTCCGAGCAGGCATTCGAGGCATCCATGGTACCAAATCTGGATCCTGCATCATGTAAGTTTCATCAGCAAGTGTAGCCATCATGGGATCCGAGAACTGCGGTTCGGCAAACGCGGCGTCCACGGCCAAGGAATCGATATCTTCAAAGTTCAAGTCCCAAGTGCCACTAGATGGCGGCTCCGTTGTCACCGAGTCAATTGGATCCCATTGAGCAAGTGCACTGTCCAGTTGCGAATCCTCGGTATGGACGGGCCGAGGTGCTTCTCTGTCGTCTATAGCGTGACTGGGTGGCAGACACCTGCGCCGAGATTGTTGCGTTCGCAAGGGCGTCTTTTCGTGGCGCACAGCTGTATCAAGTTGACAACCTGTCCCTCTGTCCCTGCAGCGTATGCAATCTGCCGAATTCACATCTGCCGACCTGATGCATCGCACCTTTGCCTTGACGCACGCCGTGCAAGAACGCCGGCGTGAGGTGGATGTATCAGGGGGCTTTGAACGGCAGTAGTAGTGGTGCCGCTTTTTAGAAGCCTCTGTAGGAAAAAATTAAGAACAGACAATGGTTAGCAAGGCGTAAGAGCTAACAAGCTGGACAAGATTGGTACCTCGTGTGAATGTCTTGTTGCAGAGGTTGCATGTGAAGGCGTTGTTGTCTGGTGCAACAACATCCGCTAATCCTGTTTTATCCCACATAGCTGTTTTTTTTCCTAGCTGATGTTTACTCTGATGGAGCTTTTCAATTCCTTCGGTGACAGTTCTTATTATCAAAGATTGTGATGCTTCCAAGTCCAACCAAGCTTTAGTGTATGCTGTCCAGGTTTCACGGAGTTCCGTGTACTCCGCAGCCTTATTTCCTAAGTCCGACAAGCGTTGCTAGTAAATTGCCGTCAAAGTGACGTGCAAGAAAACACTAATCAAAACATGGGTTCTAGTATGCATTAACATAGAAAATGCCTTTCACTACAGCTAGCTAATTTCTTCTCAAGAAAAAAAAACTGGTGTAATTGATTCCTAAAAATCTCTGGTTGTAATACACTGTTTGATTGCATCTTATTTGTATACTGTGCAATGGACCCTTGACAGATTGTTCGTGTTCGGCAAAATTCAAAATCCAACTGAAGGGCCAATAGGGGCAACCAGTCGAACAAAACGCCAAAGAGGGATATTTTTGAGCTAAAAATACCCTTGTACTATATAGTAGATATCTCAAGGGCCAACACTCTTCTCCAGCTGTTTTGCACGTGAAGGGTCCCTTTAGGGTATCCTCATATCGCGTTTATTCATATTGTTTCTTCTACTAAGAGGAAGCATTTTATACTAGATAGAAACTAGTCATCAGCATAGGCAGAAGAATTATGATCAGCGATCTCTTCAAGAGCAGTTTGAAATTTATTTTGCCTTTCTTATAGCTATATCCGGGCGAGGAAACCCCGGGCTGCACCATGGCACCATCATGTCAACCTCACAGTAGTCGGTTTCTGGCGGAGTATACGACTCCTTCCTACTCCTTGCCGTTGAAACCATGGAAGTAACGAGGCTGAAGAGTTGTTGTTCTCTCGCCCAGCTAACCCTTTACATCGACGCTGGCGGTGGTGCCTAATGTTGACCGGAAGTGAGACTGGGAACATGCAGGGGGCTTTGAATAATAACGCCACGACGTTCATAACACACTAAAATATGCCATATGTTTGCGGGGAGAATCTATGGCTTGCTCTCAGTTTATTCCTGCCTGAAACGATTTCGGTGCCGAGTTTCTTAATAAGTTTTCATTATAGCTGTGATCAACGCCACATCCGCGAAAAAAAAAAAACGTATTATAAGCAGGCTACACAATACAACCCTTTGTGCAGGTCCTACTCCAGAACCGCTCTTTTTACGTCGCGATCGGCCAAGGAGCTGAGTGACAGGTCAGTCAGACGACAGGAGCAACGAATCTTCTGCCAAAGAAGAGCCACCACACGCATTTTTGGACTGTGCCATTTTCTTTCAGCTCTCCCATGCAACTTACTTACCTATCAAAAGCAACGACACTTTCGATGGCTCTGGTAAAAACTTGCCGAAGTAATTCATATACTGGAACTGGCGCAAACGTGCCATTGAGCAACGTGAAGTGCGATCTAAAACCATGCCTCTGGGTGGATGGTAGATCTTCAAGTCGCCCCTCCCACCCCCCCTGTAAGCTTCTCCGCCGGGGTGCATGACAAAGTGGTTTCAACAGTAAGCTGCGCTTGGGTCTCCGGCGTGTGAACGAGCACCACCCACGTAGCTTTGTAGTTTGCCAACTTATTAGTTATGTGCAGAGGCAGTGCGCGAATACTAGTTTAGAGAGTGGAACGCCGAATTGACCGCCTCTCCCAGGCCGGCCGTGTGACTAACGGAATGAAGCTGCAAGACTCGGCCGACTTGCCGTGAACGAGGCTCACTGACTCTAAACAGAGATCCGCCTCACTTGGCTTTGAGAGATTTTCCCCGAAGCTTTGCGTAAAATATGCAATTACCAGAGCAGTAGGTGAGCTGTGCAACAGACGAGAGTTTCTAAGTATGTCATCTACTCAGAAACCTTGTGGCTCTCTATGTCTCGCTACGGTCCGTACGGGCATTCTTGACACCGAATGCCCTGAGCAATTTTTCACTTTTATTTGTGGAACCGTGTAAATATCAATTCCTCGGCTCAAATCTAGAAGCTTGTGACAGCCGCCGGATAGTCGGTTTGCCAAAAAGGGTGCGTAAAATATTGCCTGTAGCAGATCCCGGGGAAAGCGCTGACGTGCAGAGTGCAACGCACCCACCCTAACCCAGCCACGCAAAGACCTCGCAGGCGCTAGACCCCAGACATTTCTTCGATGATCGACAAAATTGTGCAGTGGTGTGCTGTGGGGTCGGAGTTGGGTTCCTGGCTGGGGTAAAGGTCCGCGAAATGCCAACGCAAATGCCGGGATTCCAGTATGGGGAAACGTAGCTGGAGCCGCATTTATGTATTGCGGGACGGATTTTTAGAGGGGCAAAAGGAAAAGGAAAGATGGTAAAAAACGACGATAAAATTCTCTGCAAAGCGGGGGACAGGAAAAGCTCCTAATCGTATTCGTCAAAAACCGAAATAGCCCTGGAGAGGAGCCGACAGTCCCGGAGTCAGATGAGCAACCGCTTGTTGAAATCTCGAGATACTGAGATAAAGTAGGACCGATAGTACCTGTAATGACACTCTTTCTTTCAGATTCTGGGAGAATATAATCCCTTTTGAGAAAAAAAAAATAGGCAGCTCTATAGCGGCGTTGAGTACATTGGCGGCGATTCGCCAGGGTTGCGACATGTTGATGGCAGTCGGCGAGCAGCTTGAAGTGGTATTACTAGCATCTTACTAGTGATGGGTCGGTGTGGAATAGATACAAACAAGAAGCATATTACCATAACCCACTGGAGGCTAATGGCCATGTGACGCCACCTTGAAACATTGGGGCGAACAGTTCGCATCGGTGCAGTGCACCAGGTTTGGAATAGCAGCGAAGGTGTCACGACGCCGCCTCGTGCCGAAGTGCAACGTAGGCCCGCCTTCGGGGTCATTCTTACCCGGTGAGCCAGTCGGTTGCATGGTGGTACTACTTTATTTGAGAAAAACGATAATGGTGTAAGCCGCTTGGTGACTGTGATACGTTAACCCCGCCGGCAGCTCGGGAAACTGCCAGTGAGATAATTCTATCGATTTTTTTTGGTGTTTTCTATAAAGACTCAGTGGCAGCCAGGCTTTTGTGAAAGTGGAAGAATGAAACATCCGTATAAGCTGGGCCACAACACTTGCACACTTCAGCTCTGCTTCTGAGCAGCACGATATCTTGCAATTATCTTCTTTTCTTTTAAATATCTTGATTCATCTACTTTATTATAAAATATGTTGTATCCAAGCCTATTGCTTGCTGCCCTCTTCGGCACCAGTGCGCTCGCTGCGCCAGCTGCTGTTGCTCAGAACCACGCCCAGTTGGCAGAGCGTGGCCTCGATGTAAACAAGTTCATCGACTCCATTCTCCACTACTTCCCCGGAAGCATGGCCGTGAATAGTGCTTGCGGTCTTATCGGTGATGGCGAGAAATTCATTGGCGGTTCGTTTGGCATCAGCGACACCTCCAATAGCAATGGCTGCGCAGACGTTACACTCATCTTCACTCGGGGAACCTGTGACCCAGGCAATGTTGGAATCCTCGTCGGACCTCCCTTCTTCCAGGCTCTTGCTGGGGCTATTGGTTCCAAGAGTCTCAATGTTCAGGGCGTTCCTTACCCGGCCAGTGTGGACGGCTACCTCAATGCCGACACAGCCGCCGGCCAAACCATGTATGTCACCGCAGTACTACTAACTCTCTGCAAGTATTTGAAACACAGCGAAGAAGTTTTACTAATTTAATTTGTTTAACATAGGGCTCAAATTGTGCGCAGCACCCGCGCCTCCTGTCCCAACACCAAGATTGTGCTCAGCGGCTACTCTCAGGGCGGCATGTCCGTCCATAATGCTGCCGATGCCCTTGGCGGCGACATGTCCAATGTCAGCGCCGCCGTCATTTTTGGCGACCCATACTCCCACAAGGCTGTCGCCAACATTGAACCGAGCAAAGTTAAGATTGTCTGCCACGCCGGCGACAATATTTGTGAACAAGGTGCCCTGATCTTGCCCCAACATCTTACCTATGCCGTTGATGCGGCGTCTTCTGCGGCTTTTGTTGCTTCCCATATTTGAGTACATATTAACGCGGAATTGCCTTTTTGTCATTCTTCACATTTTTCACATAAGTCATAGTTTGTATATAGCCAGACCTGTACATAAATACATTACATACGTTATAACAGAATTGCCACTGGATAGCGAGCCACATGTTTCCAATTGAGACTTGCAAAAATCCAAGAACACAGACCAGAAATACAAAAGCGGCGCTAGATCAAACCATACAAACTGAGGGTGGTGCTAAATACAAGGCACTTTAATTATCGTTGTATGGTAAGTTTATGCATAAAAGAATTAAAATATCCACCGCTGACCGTTTTCGCCAAACTCTTTTCCCCCAAGGATGCCAATGCTCAAAATCCAACGCCATGTCTAATATCTAATATCTAAAATCTAATCATGTGAATGCTTCATGTAAAATGCAGTAGATGGGTGAGGATGCTGTCGTAACTTGGTCAATGACTTTTTTTGCCAACAATCAAGCAGCTGATTTGTTCTCTCGTTCCTTTTCTGCATTTGCAAAAATGTACATTAGAGTAACAATTAGTTTGCCGCCACCCGAGACGGCAATCGCAGTTGGAGATCCAACCTCTCGGTAAATCAGAGCGCCAATCAGAGAACCGACAACCAGAGCGAGAAGAAAACCTACTCGGCGGGTTCGAGGGCGGTTTTTAATGACGAAAAGCTTCTGATCAATCATCAAGTCAACCCATGCCGCTGTCGCCATGGCGGTGCTGATTTCTGTCATGGCGAGGCTTCGAGACTGGACAACTTGACTGCCCGAAGCGCTGGCCAGGAGGCCAATGACGGCAAGTGCAGCGGGGCCGCGGTCTGCAATACCGAACTTGTATTGCACTGCAGCGGCAGCAAATACCAAAAGGGTTTGGATCAAGTTGCAGAGAATCAACCACCATCGCTTCCGGGGACCGACGATGTGGCTGAGCTGGCCGGTCAGCCACCCCGCGCCAAGGAAAAGACCGAGTGCCATGCCAATGTTGGGAGTGATGAACATCTCTCCGTTGAACTGCGGGAGCACAATTGCTAGGCAGAGGAATACTGTATTACCAGTCTGATTGGAGGCGAAGCAGTGATAGTCGGGAAAGGTTGTGGCATCTACACGACAGGAATCGGGTTAGTGGCGGCGGGACGCGGGTGAGCATTCTGGGGTTGCGAACCTTGAATACCGGTACAAAACGTCAAGATTAACAATTGAAATTCGGCGAATGTGGTAGGACGAATCTCTTGAGCGAGATGACCGATGACACAATTTCGGGGTGGAATCTCTTTGAGACTGTTAGGCTGGCGCTCATCGTCAGACGAGGAGGGCTCGGAAGCAGCCGGGCTAGCCACATATTCAATGACGGTTTCGGGATTTGCCATTGTGATAGAATATGATGGATCAATGCTGGAATGGTGAAGAAAATGAGTGTGGCTCCGCTAATCGCTTATAATAAGGCTTGATTAAACCAGAGAGGACAGCAGAGAAGAGGAAAGGCAGAGTAACTGGCCAAGTGTACAATCACAAGAGGCAAAGGGAGGACGGCTTCCATTTTATTAGATACTCATCTAGCGGCACAAACCGACAGCCGCTTAGAAGAAATTTGCCCAGTAGTCAAAGCTCGGATCCACACGGGAACAAGCATCCTGTTCGATGGAGTCCAGGTTTTACGTTTTGGGTGGCGGCCGTAAAACTGGGATATGCCCGGCACGCTGCCGCTTTAGAGGAATGCAGGGGTGGGAACTTGGGGACTGTGCAAGGGTCAAGCTTAGTTTTGGCTTAAGTTTAAAGGCCATTAAAGCAGCGCAGAGTTCTTCATGTTGGGTCGGAATCAAAATTCAACATTACCCGATTCGGCCTGCCTGCCACCCACCCGGCAGCCGGAGCCGCACATCCAATTTTTTTTTAAGGCTACAGTGCGACTCCGGCCAGTTATCCACCGATGCCGCCGACAGCCGCTTCCAGGCCGAAAACAATCTTTCAATGAAGGTTGGTTGGTCTGAGCAGCTGCTGTTCGTTGAAATGATTCAGCGTGCAAGGTTACAGTCCCCCTTGGCTAATTGTTTAATCTACGGACAACCTGGCCACTCCTTTTAATGAAACTGACACTTGTCGTACAGAAAAGGAGTTGAGTACCGCTTTTGTCGCAGTTTGATACTTCTGCATGGGTGATTTGCAAATGAAGATCACATATACATACTTAACAGGGTTTATCCTGGAATGATGATCTCATTTGTCTAAGCTTGTTTTAAGCCAAAGACATTCCTGCATAATCACACTATAATAGCTGCCTCTCCTAGACAACTCGTGTTCACGGCCCTCGGCTTCGTCGAGACTCCCATCCTAACATGCCCACCACGAATGGAAATAAAAAAGAGGAAAAAAAAAACCCCTCCGATATCTACGTACCATGTGCCTGAGCAACTATGTCATACAAATGTACAGATCAACTTAGTCTAGTCTCAAATTACTCTCGTCGCCACTTCCACGGGCTTTGATCAATTTGTCTCGTCATCACGTGTTTTCGCATCCGCTGACTAACCAACGCGTGTCAACGCGGCGCGGGACCCCACCAGTCTAGCAGGCACGATGGCTCTCAATTCACCGTGATAACATCGCCCAAACTGCCGATACAGCGATAATATACGGTCAAATGTTGCCGGAAGCCCGCTTTTACCCTCAACCTCAAGTCAAGCTGTCGGATTCATGACTCGAAACAATCTTGCCGACCATCTCACTTGGTTACTCAATAGTATTTCTATTTCGAAGCCTCACAAGAACGACTTTCCTGCACCTGCCGAGCTATACCTGGGCAACTCCGAGATACCGGACTCGATATCGCCCCCCAGCACCAATTCAGAGACGTCATACCGGCAAGACAAAGCAAAGAACCCGACTTCGTCAAATCTGCGCATAGATGGCCTCCACGAGAGGACAACCCAAGCACTGCCAAATCGCGACCCGGCCCAGCTGTCGCAGGACAACATGGGCCGCCTAACTTCGACGACAAAATCCAAAAAGCCATCCCTGGTCTCTCAGCAGTCCCTCAATGCCACACCAAAGTCATCGGGCTCGACAAACCATGATGTCAGATCGAGTGCCACTAAACGTGAGCCGCATAGGTTCCCGCGTGTCCGCAAGTGCAAGATCCAAGTTCTAACTCTCAAGATAGCCTCGAGCGTGCAGAAGGACTGGGGGAAATATTCTTCTGGTAAATCCAAGACCGCGAAGCAGGAGCCATTTTCCAGCATTGGCATGGAATTTGCGGATCTCGACGCCGACGACCTCGAATGCATGGATTTAACGACAGACACACTGCAGTCCAACGAATCCCTGGAAATTATTAAAACTGTGCCGATCCAGTCATCCAGGGAAAAGAGTGTTCCGTCCTCACAATCCACAAGCGGCAAGAAGAGAAAAAGTAGTGATATGGCTGGGCTGGAAGCCGACTTTGAAGATCAGTTTGCTGATGTTTACCAAATGCTTGGTACTGCGCCTCCAATGTCGACACCAGCCAGGCGACCTGCTGCCCGAAAGTCCAACTCAAGCAGTGTTAGTCGACAAAAGCGACGCGATGCAGAAATTATCATGCCGTCCGCTCGGAAAGTGAGACTCAGCTCCATCAGCAGTATCCCTGGTGACCTCTCGTCTCCAACGAGAACCGTCGCCTCCAAACAGAAACATTTTCTTCCTGGCCGATTGCAAAACAATGCTTCCAGTTCCAGTCCTTCTCTACCGGACAATGAGTCACATAAACATGAAGACGAAGCCACCTGTGTGCCCATTTTCAATCCCTGTCCCCGTACCGCGGCGAGCAATGGAGTTGATGAGCCCGTGCAGCATGTTATTCCTGATTCCGACGATGAATATATGACACCACCACCCCCAAAGACTATGACCATGTCTCAAGAGAGCCTGCAGACTCGTGTTATTCAATCAGAAGCGAGCCAAACAATGGCGGCTCTACCTCCGCCGCAACTTCGGCGGAATGTCTCTTTCGAAGATACGACAGAGGAACTTGCAACAACACCACCCCTCGACATTACAATATCTAGTCAAGTGCCACGCATTCTGTCACATCTATCGCAAAACCCCAATATTGTTGATAAAAAAGCACAGCAACTCAATGTTCTAATTCAACAGAATGCGCGTGAGTTTAAACAAGCAATACTGGATCGATGCACAAAGGAGAAACGAGAAGCCATCAAGGCGGAAAAGGAGCGTCTGCAGCTGCAACAGAAGTCTCTAGAGGCACTATCAGGCTCACTACGCCGGTATGTGGAAATGTGTGAAGAGCGCGAGGCACTTGCTGCTCAAGTCGCAACAGCATATTGTGAAGGTATCGAAACCGAAGAAGAAGAGGTAAAACTAGACAACATAACAGAGGCGGTGGAGGAAAAGGAGAAGCAGCTTATGCAAGAGCTGGCCAGTGCCGGTGTTGAGGAGGCTGATTGCCTCAGTATCGGAACAGCAAGCCAGGACGCCTCGCAGTTGGACAGAGTTGTCGTGCTTGGGACCCAACATGTTGTGGGCAGCATGGTGAACATGTCCCAACCCACTAGAGATGGCCCATCGGGCATGGCATCCGGGACGCAGGTTGTGCATCAAACGCAAATCGGAGAGATACCAGGCTCAAGCTTCCTACATGACCCTTCCAGCAATTCCAATCTTGCTAGTGGTAGAGTGGCACCGCAGATCTTTGATGCCCCATTCCCGAGGATGGCCTCTCAATCGTTAGCCCATTCTACGAGCGTCCCAAGACCGACGGTTTCACAGCAGAATCCATTTGAAGAAGACGAGTCAGTGTTTGAGGTTGATGACGATATTATACTTCTCTCGCCGAGATCTGCCAGAAAGACCCCGAAAAACACGCCAAAAACTCTCCAGCAGCGTGAACACGACGAGTTCAGCGACTTCAGTGACGATGCAGATATGCTGGCTTTTGCGCAAGACTACGAAAGCCAACAGTCCGGAAGAGAGCAGTCTCCAAGAAGCCGGCGAGTCTTTTCCGAAGCATCAGGGAATGTTGGCCCACCCGCCAAAGCCAATTCTACCTCCAGGAAGCCTCCAACACTACCGACACAGACCTTGCCACAATCCAAAGCACCGGCCATCCCACCTGCGCTGATGAAATTCCCCTGGTCGCCTGACGTGCAGAGAATGCTCAAAGATCGCTTCCGCATGAAAGGCTTCAGGCAGAATCAGCTAGAGGCTATCAACGCTACTCTAGCTGGCCGTGATGCCTTCGTCTTGATGCCAACCGGAGGCGGAAAATCACTATGCTATCAATTACCAGCAGTGGTCAGATCGGGCAAAACTCGAGGTGTCACGATAGTCGTATCTCCATTGCTGAGTCTCATGCAGGACCAAGTCAATCACATGAAGGCGCTCGGTATCCAGGCGGTTGCATTTAACAGCGAATGTTCTGCAGATTACAAACGGCAGGTCCTGAGCGCATTTGACCAACGCACGCCGGAGAATTTCATTGAACTGCTCTACGTTACTCCAGAGATGTTTAACAAGAACATTAAGTTCAACCAGGCGCTAGACAACTTGTATCGGAACGGCAAGTTTGCAAGGCTTGTGATTGACGAAGCACATTGTGTTAGTCAATGGGGCCATGACTTTCGACCGGACTATAAAACAATTGGACAGAATCGAAAAAGTTTCCCCAATGTCCCTTTGATGGCTTTGACGGCTACTGCTACACAAAACGTCATTGTCGACATTAAGCATAATCTTGACATGAAGCACTGTCAGGTCTTCTCACAAAGTTTCAACAGACCGAATCTATACTACGAAGTGCGACCGAAGGGATCGTCTGCCAACTGCATTGCCACTATCACCGACCTCATTCACACTCATTATGCTGGCAAGACCGGCATCGTGTACACAATATCCCGGAAACAGACCGAGACTGTTGCCGAGAAGCTCACAGCGCAGGGCATCACGGCGTGTCACTACCACGCTGGTATGCCGGTGCCCGAAAAAGTTGCCGCCCAGAATTTATGGCAAACGGGCCGTGTCAAAGTTGTTGTTGCTACCATCGCTTTTGGAATGGGCATTGACAAGCCTGACGTGCGGTTCGTGATTCACCATGGACTCCCACAGAGCTTGGAAGGTTACTACCAAGAAACCGGTCGAGCCGGAAGAGATGGCAAGCCATCAGATTGCATTCTTCTTTACAGCAAAGGGGACATAAGAGTTCTCAAGAATCTCATAGAAAAGGGCGAAGGCGCCTTGGAGCAAAAAGAGAGACAACTGGTGATGCTTAACAAAGTGACAGCCTTCTGCGATAATCAGTCCGACTGCCGTCGTGCTGAGGTATTGCGATATTTTGGCGAGGACTTCTCCTCCGCACAATGTCAGAAGAGATGCGACAATTGCAAATCAAACAAAGTTTTTGAGCAGAAGGACTTTTCGGCTTGTGGCAGATCTGCTATCCAGGTTGTCCGTTGTCAGCGGAAACTCACTGCCAGCCAGTGTGCGGATATTCTGCTTGGCAAAAAGTATCCAGACGGGGCAGACCAATTGTCGGACGACTTCTTCGGAGACGCTCGAGGGCTTATGAAGCACGAGGTTATTCGCGTCATCGACAAGCTTTTGGCTGAGAAAGCTTTCACCGAAAGCAACGTAGTTAGCAAATTCGGTGCCGCCACTCAGTATCTCAAAATGGGACCGGCGGCCAATTTCTTTTTGAGTGGGCAGCGCAAGTTAATGTTGACCATACAAATCGCAGATGGAGCTGCATCAACAAGGTCCAAGAGCAAGAAAGCTACAGCTAAGAAGACTAAAAAGACAAAGGGCCAAGAAATGCTTAATATGCAATCGACGTATGTATCGCCACCTGTTGGCAGACGCCGTGCCCGCCCTCTAGTGGACGACAGCAACGATGGGGAGTTCCCAATAACCTCGCATGGCTACTCGCACGACGGCTTCGTCATCTCTGATGACGATGAAGACGACGACGATGAGGAAGATGATGCTTTTGATACCCTGCCCAGCCACCGGCCAGCAAAGTCAAGCAGCAAAGCCAAGCAGTCCGCCGCACCAGCTGCAGCTGCAAAACCGTTCGGATCGCCCATTGTCTCTAGAAAACGACTGCAGGACCTTTCTGGACTCCACCAAGATTTTGTGAACGGGTTTGTTCAGGATGCTGGAAAAATAGAGGAACAGATACGCAACAAAAAGGAGCTGCGGCGACCTCTCTTTAGCCAACACGAGTTTCGCGAGATGGCAATCAATTGGACAATCAACATCAATCGAATGGGTCGTATCCCCGGCATCGATGCCGATAAGGTTAGAGAATATGGCCCGAAATTACTCCCTATCCTGCTCAAAAGATACGAGCTCTATAGGGAAATAACAGGTGGGACCGAAGACCATGATCAAGTAGACAAGCAGATGTCTCACCAAGGCGGTATTGACCTCGCCAGCTCAGACATTGAGTTTGATGACGACGAGCACGGTGAAGGACCTAGTAACGGTGGCACCTCTCACTATTTTACACCGAAGGACCAAACACGTCCTGACGTTTCAGCTTTCCATGCTCGACTACAAGAACAAAGCCAGACTTCTAGCCGCCCGTCGCAGAGTCAGTCCAGGGCGCCAAAGCCGTATAGCCGAGGGGGCGGTGGAAATCGCAAGTATGGCGGCAAGCGCAAAGCATACGGCGGCGGCGGCGGAGTGAGGAAGCGTAATACCAGCAGTGGCAGCTACGGAAGGAAAGCGAGCGGCGGCTCTTCCTTTGCTTCAGGCTCGGGGTTTGGAGGTGGAGGAGGCGGCAGCAGTGTATCGAGATCCTCAGGACCAAAAGGGGAAAACAAGATTGTGCGCAATGCTGGCGGTAGTGGCATTGGCATCATGCCGCTGTAAAAATGAAGATAACAAGGCATGAATGCAACCGAGCATATTTCGTGAAATGTGAGATCTGTTTATATTGATATAGAGGGCACTTCAGGAGCAGAGGGCACTTCAGGAGCGGTAGACGGATGATCAGTGCTGGGCTTTTTTTCCTGGCTTGGTCCTGCGAAGCATGGTTTTTTTTGGGTTTTTTTGGAGTTTGTTTTATGTCTCGGAGTTGCTTTTCGGTCTTCAACCCAGTCTCCTCACAGATATATACCTGTACATACGCATGCTTCTACTTCGGACAAGCCACCTGTGTATCTAGGACAAAAAAGGTGGAAACGTTAGTACCATATCAAAACAACCCTCATTATTACAAAGCGTATGACAAGACAATGTGTATTGAACACCTGCTCTTATTTCCTGGAGCTGGGCCATCTTCCGAAAAAGACGAAGCAGGAGCATCCAGTTCTAGCTTGTATAGAAATAGCACTACACAGATACTTTGGTACAACAAAATACACACATGTAACATGAGACCTTAAGAGGCATGGAGCAGAAGCAAAAAGGAGAAAAAGATAAGCAAGCAAAAGAATCAATGTGAAAATTAGACTAGAGAGTGCTCTCTGGCCGGCGCTCATTGAATTGTGTTTGCCCTCTTGCTTGTCAGTCAAGAAATTTTGATATGAAGAGAGAGAAAAGCAGTCAAAACCAACGAGACAAAGTGAAAGAAAAGCATCATGTACAATTCCAGAATTAAAACTCCGCCGCCAGGATATCGTTTGCTAAACATGTGTGCGTATGTGTCTGCGCACTTTGTTTTGTGCATCTATTGAATGAAAAAAGAAAGAAAGAAACAGGAAAAGAAGCAACAAGATTGATTGCCGCAGGATGCTCTTGAATTTGGAATAAACAAGAAAAAAAAACAAATAAAGCAAAAAGGTATCATTTGTTTGTTGCACATTTTCTCCTCACACTGGCTAGTATTAGCGCAACAACGTTGAAAGAAAAGCAAAAGTTAACAGGCAAAAACGCGCCACATTGTACAGTCTATTTTATATCTGCAACAAGACAAAAAAGCAAAGCTATAGTAATAGCCTTGTATGTTGCTTCTAAAACCTCCATCGAGGTTTCGCGTCCTCGGCCTCCTTTCTGCGTGGCAGCATTGGGCTTGATCGGCCTGGCATTCTAGGTAAAACGCCGTCCCTATGTGAGGCCAGGGAGCTGGCCGATCTAGTGCTTACAGCCTCGCCGCCTTGATTAGGACGGGGTGGCTGCAGAGAGGTACGGCGGTTGGTGTTGACCGTGCCGCCCGCTGCCGACTTCTTCGCAAGCGTTTGCTGGGAGTAAGGCCCTGGGGATGTAAGACGTTCTCGGATTCCAAGTCGTGAGTGACTTGTCCTAGAAGGTGATCTTTCGACCTGTGGAGATTCCGAGGTGGATCGGGTGAAAATGTTGCGCATTGTCGGTAATTTGGAGCCGGTACTGCCGGGAGAAGCGGCAGATACTGTTCGCCGGTTTGGTGTAGCGACTGTACCCGGGCTTTGATGAGAAAGGTGCGAATGTGAATGTGGAGCAGCGTAGCCAGGGGTGGCGTCTAGATCCCTAGTGTTTGTTGACGTGTTCCAGCGAGGGCGATTATCCAGAGTAGAGCCAGGTCGGGGGAGTGTGCCGCCATGCACAGGCGTGCCTGCAGAGGAGCTGGGAATTGTCGACAATCTTGCAGCTTGTCGCTTCGAGAACGCGGAAGCTGGCTCGGGTAGAGAGGAATATCTGCGGTTGGCCGAGGCGAGATTGTTCGGTGAACGAACTTTTGGTTTGCTTAGTATGGGGGTATGGGGATCGAACCCCAGGCTGGTCATGATGACAGAGGAAGGCGGAGAGCTTCCGGGCGTCTCCTGACCACTGCCAGCAGTTGATCGGTCATTGGAAAGTAGACTAGAAACAGAATCTCTAAGCTGTTTGCTTCTATTGTCGGCTAGGATCTCCTCCACGACGGCATCAATATCCTTCATATTTCGCTTCAGGGTTGCCCAACGGGCTTGTAACTCGGTATGCAGGCGCAGGATTTCACCATTGACTGTCAGACGGTCTTTGACTCCGCGATCAATAATGGAAAGCACCCGCTCGATGGCAGGGCCATAATGCGTCTTCTTAGCCTCGTAGCTCTCAATCTTTTTGCTCATAGTAGATGGGTTCGTAAGATGTAGTCTGGCCTCGACAGCCTCGTGGAGCTTAAGCAGAGATCGCTCGACAGATTCATGCATTTTTTGAGCTTGGCGACCGGCGCCACGGAATACAATGACCCATCTGTCCTCGCCAAGCTCCTTGCGTAGAGATTCGGCATCCTTCTCTAACTTTCGATAATTGTTGTCCAACCCAGTGCGCCTCATATCAAGTTCTTCGCAGGCGGTGGGAAATGTCTTTTCGGCCCTGGTTTCAAATACTGAAAGTCGCATTGGTAGAAAATCAAGAGATGCCCGGAGGGGCTGCATGCGGGCAAAGAGGGCCAGGAGACTAGAGTCGTCTTGGGATAAACTGGCGTTGGCAGCGGTCACGGAACCGGGGCTCATGGGGGCAGTGGACAGGGACATGCGGCCGGGCGACTTTGTTATATGGGGTATAGTCACTGGCCCATCCTCGACAATGGTTTCAAGATCGCCGATATCAACATTGTCACCACCGGCGCTGGCCATGACAGTCTTGTGGCGGCGTTCTTCCATCTCAAAGACTAGGCGGCTTAGCTCGTCCATTTCGCTTTGTATGTCGCCAAGGACATTATTCCACAGCTCTTCCCATTCCATGGCAATCTCGACTTGAGTGCGGACAGTGTGCAGGGTCGACTTGATTTTGGACCACTCGTCGAGGATAATTTCCATCTGGGAGATGGCACGATGGGTATCCACTTTGGGCACTTGGGATGCGTCGTCGCGGCACTGAAGATCCTCAATCGCCCCGACATACGCGTTGATGAGTTCCTCAAATCGGACAATGGCAGTTTCGACATCACCCAGGCCTTCGCGGCCACCTGCCGCGGCCCATTCAACATCATCGTCGCTATCCAAGCCACCAATCACCTCTTGGGCTTTCGATATCCAGCTTCTTATCTGTTCGGCAGCATTTATGAGAGCCTTGGTGGCGGCTGTAGCGGTAGGAATGGCCGAAACTTTGCTGGAGAGCGAGCCGGCATCGGGCAGCTGTAGCGAGGTGAGCTGAGCAAGCTGATTGGCGAACGATGCTCGCGAGAGAGTGTATATGGAGCCTGGCCTGTTTCGACCGGGTGTGAAATAGGAGCTGAGGCCAGGAACGTAATCGGATTGTGCGGTGGCCGGGGGAGTGGCAGGCGGCGGAGGCGTATCTTTTGGAGGTGGTGGTGGAGGAGTCGCAGAAGCTGGAGGCGAGGGTGCAGGTGTTTGGCGTTCGAGATGCTCACGTCGAGTCTCGAGCGTTACTTTGGTGCCATTGCCATTGGTGTGGTCAGGCAAGCGATACTTTTGAGTATCCATGATAAGGGGATCGGGCGCCTTGATTTCGGGCAGCTGCGGCGACTCGTCTGATATGGCCGAGGCGGCACGCAGGTTCGGCTGGCTGACGGAAGACTTGAGAGGGGCTGAGGCGCCGGCGCCTCTCCAGGGGCGGCCGCGCCTTGCGATGACTGAGCTGATGGAGCCGGCAATATGCTTCTCGTCAAGCTGGCGTAGCTGCTGTTCGTCGAGTCGACCGACGAGATCACTGGGCGGTGTGGGGCTGGCAACGAGTGCTGCCTTCTTGGAGGAGCCAAAGCCCAAAGCCTTGAGACGGGCAGCTAGACCAGGCGCGGGCTTGCGA
The DNA here is from genome assembly GCA_900169235.1 of Zarea fungicola. NCBI lineage: Eukaryota > Fungi > Ascomycota > Sordariomycetes > Hypocreales > Cordycipitaceae > Zarea > Zarea fungicola. The sequence continues at coordinate 17,867 of FWCC01000377.1, forward strand.
GTAGCAGAAGTTAGTGAAGGGTTATTCGACGATTGTCTAGAGAGCGGGTGTGTGGTTGTTGTTGTTGCGGAATCGTTGTTGCTGGCGGGAGTGGCATTCGAGGCAGCAGCTCCAGCAAAGGTATCCGCAGTTGGCGTGGTGGTTGGCGTGTTGGTGGTGGTGGTATCCGCGTCGCGGGTTTGGCTACTGCTACGGCTCCAAGCAGAGGAGCTGGTGGTGCCTGGCTGGCTTGGGCTGCTAGTGGTGGAGACTGAGTTTGCTCTGGTGACTGTAGACGTGGACGTGGCACTCGACGTGCAAGTGGAGTCGTCCACGATGGAGGAGCCGGAGCCCGACCAGCTGGTAGACAGCGAGGGCGGACAGGTCAGAATCGGACCGTCGCTCATGTATATATCAGCAAAGCCGAGAGGCGAGCTGCTCAGATTATGACCGTCGTCGTCATATTGTCCACGCAAATCAAAGTGAGAGTGCGGTCGCTGGATGCGAACGTGAGGATGAGGGGGAGACTGGCCAGAGGGAAGAGGTCTGGGAACAGTATGGACCCTGGGAGGCACCCTGGGATTGGATTGAACCCTCAACTTCTGGGGTGTCGTGTCGCCGCCTCTGTTGGGAGGGACGCTTGCTGGCGCCGAGGTCATGGGTGCCCTGTATTTCGTGGTGATGTCGGTACCTTGCGGGTGCTGTGCTTGGGAGCCGATGGAGGCGGCAGTGACCACCTGCCCAGTACTGGTAAAAGGTGCTGGAGCACAGTCTTGCCTAGTGCTGTCGCAGGTCCCTAGAGGTGTTGGGAGGGTTGCAATGGGTGGTTGCAATGTATCCTGACCGTGAGAGTGGTGAGCCACTAATATCCCAAAACGACCAGTATAAAATGAGGTGGAGCGTGTCGCTGCCAAGGTCCGCACTAGATATTGGCAATATGAAATTGGGAAAAGGAGAGGGCAAGAAGAATGAGAACGAGAGGTTGTTGGTATCCCTGTCTTTTCTTTCTGTTCTCCCTTTCCCTTGTTGCGTTTCCCTTCTTTTATAATTCTCACTGTTGTTTCGTTTGACGAAATGTAACGTCGAGCTGTGACAGTGGCAGCTCGCAGAAGAAAAAGGTGGCCGATATTGGTTTGTACTGTGAGTGGTGCTCCAGTACCCTGACTGGCTGCTCAATTGATGCTCAGTTGATTCCAGGGGAGCCTTGTTCTCTGCCGTAGTCTGGATGGGGCTTAGGGTGGCCGGTAGGTGGAGCCGTTCCGTCCAGGTACCCCTGTTTGCTGTAGCTTCAGAGGGGAAAGCTCTGCCAGCTGGTGGCAGCTGGCAGCAGCTGGCAATCGTTGGTACCAGAAATGATGCCAGTGGCGGGCACGCCTTGCAGCTAGGTACCTAGCTCCCTGGGGGCCGCTGCAAGATGCACAATCCCACTGCACCACTGCACAGTGATGGAGTCGCTCCAACGCTTTCGCTGCCCGATAGTGCGATTCTCCCCCAAAAACGGCTGGGTTCGTTGCTGCTGATTCTGGGTTTTATCTCGATTCGGTTTTTTGTCTCTGTAATTGTCGCTCGCCGCGTCGATTCTATCACGCATACGCCCCTGGCAACATCAACTGGTATCTGTTCGTCTTCGTCCCAGTCATTAAAACCGGTTCTATGGGCGTTCGTTTGTGTGGGCTCCGTCGGCGCGAAAGACGAATAGGGGTCCGATATCCTTTCAAGCTCGGTGTGTGGCGACGGTTCGTTTGACGTTGGTGTGGTTTCGGGGGGAAAGAGAAAAACAAGGCACTCAACACAAATGAAAAGATGGAAGAGCAAAAGCAGTGGAAGAAGAATTCGACTTGGAAAAAAAAAAAAAAAAAAANNAAAAAAAAAAAAAAGAGAGAAAAGCAGCCTGAGTAGGCGTCGTGGATGAAGCAGCAAAGAGAGGCAAGAAGTGGGAATAGGTCAAGGCTAGGTAGAGAGTTAAAGTGCCAAACAAGCATGGGCAGGCAGACCAGTGCGCAGCGCAGTTGGCAAACGACGATGCGCCGCCAGGCCAAAATTACCTGCAGCCGCTCTCCAATGGAAGCTCCGGATCGGAAGTTGAACGCTACCCCACTAACAAAAAGAGTCAGACGTCAATGTTTTTCTTCTTATTACCTTTACCTTTCCCCTTGCTCCCCAAGAGCAACATACTGGTATAGTTGGGTAATTACCACCAAAATTTACAATACACTATGGCCACGCTAGTCAGTTCGGGTGTGCCACGGCTGGGGCCCCGAGGTGGGTGACTGTGGATGCCTGCACCATTTCTGAGGAGAAGCAACGAGGCCAGAGGCAGGTAATATTATTTAGTAGGTAGGCATCTGATGATGATAAATTACGGAATACGCTTTGAGGCCTTAGTACCACTTGTCACGCGCTCTACTTATAGCGTTAGGAAATGCAGCGTCAACTGCCAGTGAAGGGGAAAAGCCAAGCACTTTATACCTTTTTTTTTTTTTTTTTTTGGGGGGGGGGGGGGGGGCAGTGGCACCTGGAACTGTGGCGTGAGTAGCTCCAACGACAAGTCAGCCACTGTACCAAGCCTCACCACGGCATCAGCCAACCGATCCCTTTATACGGAGCATTAATTCTTGCGCTAAAAATTTTTTTGACTTGCCTATGAGTACCACTCGCTTCCATTTTGTGTATGTTCCGGAGGAGTTATTGCTTCTTTATTTTTACGTTCAGTCTGCAAGATTTACTTGAGCTGAAGAAAAATCAATGACAGGTCTACCATGTACCGGGGCTATTATACCACCGCCTCATTTGCAATAAAACAAGTTAGGATATACAATTATTCTATCAGTTCTTCGCTTCATTTGGGGTTTCAGAGTGTCTGGTCGTTTTGTTATAGCTTCCGTTATATCTGAGATGACATTGATGTTTGGCCAGAGGCAGCCCTTGTTTATGCTTTACTATTATCGAATAGATACCCGACTGGGAGCTGTCAAAATTATTGTTCGTCATTGTCAAGCTTAGTCTCTCTAATCAAAGCCGGATTAGATTGTGGCTCTAGATCGAGATATTAGGCAATGCTGACGGACAGGTATGTGGCCGTCAGTCCCGACCACGCATGCCATGCGATAATTACATTAATAACACTCATTCCGGAGTGTCATAGTATTCCCCCGGCTGACCCGGAATATTGTAGTCTCAGATACGAAGCATATGACGCACTAATAACTGTCTGAATGGGATTTCCCATTCCAGAGCCGGCGAGGCGAGGATGGTTGTGGAACAGCAGCGCCTGAAGTGGCTACGGGTTGCCCTGGGCTGTGGCCAGCCTACCAACTGCCTCCTAGCAGCACCTGAAAGTGTAGGTAACCAACCCCTTGTAGCCTACCAAGCCAGGCGGTGTTGCAGGATATCTCGCTGCCATACATGAGCATTTAAACGTGCAGGGAATTATTGGTGCTTGATGTTGCTGACTTGTCTCTTGTTCGAACTTTACTTGATCTGTTTTCGACCTCAAACTGTCCCATTTTCAGCTCTGGTCTGGAATTCTATCCACATGTTAATACCCAAGAAACTAATAAAGCTACGCTACCTCATCGAACAAATGACCTGCAGTCGTCGCTCGCATCTCAGCAGCTCTATCCACTAGGGCGGCGCCGCAATCCAGGTACGGCTCCGCTATTGGACCAGGAACTGGTACTTGAGCAGGAGGAGGGTTCCATATGCACGTCTGCCGCTGGCAGCTGTCAGAATGCGAATAAATGGAATCAAGCTTGGTTCAATTGCAGCCAAGTTCCGTCTATAATATGTTCCGTACAAGAGTCGCAAGTACCAGCGGGCAACTCCCCTCTCGTGTTGACATCATCTCTGACCCCATTGCGGCCCCCCGCACTGTGAACTCGTAGCGCGACGCAATTTCCAGCCGTCCAACCAGAGCAGCGAGTATTACATATGGAGCGACCAAGGAGTCTTTGGCATTTGCCACTTGTGTGGCCCAGGTTTCTCTAATAACTAAATGACCAGGAATCGTGGCCTCGTGTGAAATGAAACAACCTAGAGTTGCCAGTAAGCCAGCAGGCAGCCCAGCCCCGTGAAGCATACCTTTATTACCTGCCTCTAACACGCCGTCTTCCAAGGGAGTACTTATATGTACCTACCTTGCCTAATAAAGTATTGTACAAAGGCACTTACAGCGCATACAAAGGCCATTACAGCGCATACAAGACCTGGTCCAGAAACCCGCTAGACCCTCCAATGGCCCCCCCGTGCCCGCTAAACCCTCTACAGCTTGCTGGTTGCTCCGCTATTTCCCTTCATCATTTGAGATCCACCCATCCGTCCCATTCATGCCGTTGCCTCGGAGTCGCCCTCACCAACAGTCTCACGACCTACTGGTTCCAGAAGGTACTCAATCCTGGTCCTCTTTCCGCTGGGCAGCCCAGGTACCTCAAACTTGATATCTGTCTCTTGTTTCTGAACACAGCTGGTTTTGACGCAGCTACCAGTAGAATTCATTTCCCTATTGTATTCTCGGTTACCCTGGCTCCCCAAGCGGCTCAGAACGGCTGGCCAACGCTGCTACTGGTATAATAATACAACAATATCGCCGCCGCCCCATACTTTGGTTACAAGGACCTCCTGGCTCCTCACCCGATTACTTGCCCAAAAAAGAGATCATCCCTCACCCGCGGCTCTTTTCAATCCATCATCCTCTCGCGCCACGTAACCGATTCTATTCTGCTTTGCTCCAAAGCATCCCCGCCCTCGCGTCACTTCTGCCGTTACCGTGACTGTCTGCGAAATCGCCTCGTCGGTCCGCCGGCCAACTCCAGCGCTTCTACTGCTTGCAACGAGCAGCACAAAACCAACCTACTAGATCACCTTCACCATGGCTGCAACCCAAAACCACCCGCCTTCGCCTGATCTATCCCCCACACTCGCCATAGGAGCGTGCCCCGATCTCTCCCGTTGCGTATCGACCGCCTCCTCCGTCTCCCATGGATCTGCAACCGATGCAAGCTCGCGAGACTCCTTGGGGAGTAACCTCACATCCCGCCACTCCTCTGGGTCATACCACTCCCGCCGATCCGATGTATCCCACGTGTCCCGCAGGTCGACGCATTCTGCCGACTCCAAGACTCGGAGGAGAGGCTACATGAGGCCACAGGCAACCGACTTCGCTGCCAGTGCCAAGTCTCGCGAAAGTGTCATGAGTCTCGGCAGCATCGCTCATCTTCAATACTACTTTGCTCGTACAGGCCTGCTAGACGGAAAAGGTGCTCAGCTTGCTCGCAAGAAGCAGCTCAAGATCACCCTTGACCTCTCTGCCCTTGACGGTTCGGCCGACACCTCAAGACTCTCTAGCTCTGATGTCGATTCCTCATACGCCTCTCTTGGCAGCAGCCCCGATTTGGTCGCACACGGCTTCGCCCCCATCACTCAGTCTCCTATTCAAGAGGAGGCTGCCGACGAAGACTATTACGACGAGGATAGCTTTACCGAATCTGAATCCGGTATGCTACCACCAACAGTCAGCACATATCATCAGAGGGAAACTCCCATCCCGCGCCCACCGACAATAGAAGAGCTCAAGGCGGAGCTGGAAGCGACACTGGGTGATGCGCAAAAGGCGCTCCGGGAAGCCGAAGCGCGCAAGGCTGGCTCTCACACTGCCGCCCCTAACGAGGCGTTATTACCCAACATGCCTGAAGAAAACACGCAGGGCTGGTACGAGCTCCAGGGCATGCATATCCTCGACGTCGTTACGCTCGCCATCAGGGCCGCCAAGAACTACTATACAGCTCACGAGCAGCCCGACCGTCTCGACTCTATCAAGTCAGAGAAGCAGGTTCGCTCAGATTTACTCGCCGTCATGGAAGTTTTGAAGCAAATGGCCCTTCGCGGCTTCAAGGGAGGCATGAAGGACGACGACATCAAGACAATGTACTCGTGGACCGAGAGCGTCTTTGGTATTCTGCAAAATGAGGAGGAAATCGAGGCCGCTGAGAAAGCTGAACGAGAGAGCTGGACTTGGATGGCTGGCGACTGGTCCAACAGAGAGTTTGCCCGGGAGGTTGCCTTTCTTACTTCCATGGACCCAGAGGCAGAATCGCTTCCCGAATGGACTCCCGCAGCAGAGGCACAGCATTTACCGACGCCCTTCCTATCGACGATGCAAAACGGGGTGCGCCTGATCAAGTTGCACAATGCCGCCGTCCATAAGTCTAGGAGACGGTTTGGCGCCATTCCATCATTCCACACCGACACGCAAAAGCCGTATCGGTGCGCTGAGAACCTCCGATATTGGGTGAAGGCTGCCGAGCTTCGCTTCGAAGTGATTCTCGCCATCGACGCGCTGGGTGTGGCATACGGCACGGACCGAGAGGTTTGGCTCAACTTTGAAGCGGCGATTCGGAAGTGGTGCCGGCATGTCCGCGAGGAGATTACCAATGAGCTCAAGTGACGCCGAGCAGAAAACCACTCTCCGACGACGACCGCCAAGAGTGCCTCATTATATAATACCAACAGTGACGACCCGGCGGCCATGGCGACGTGCTCTCATCCAGCGGCGTGGGAGGAATTCATCTGCACAGCATTCATTTTATTTTGTTTGATTACGACTTTTATGCCTGGGATATTGGGAGTTTTTTATTCGATTCTTTTTGCGACAGCTTGCTGCTATAGTCTTGTGGTTTTCGCTACAACTATCGCTATTTTTATTTCCTTGGGACTGGGACTGGATATACGCAGATGGATGCCATCTGTCTGATTCTTAACGGGAAGGCGGGCGGAACTATTGCATTTACACCACGAAGCTTTTTGTTTTTTTGCTGGGCCGGTTGCCTCTCAGCCTTTACAACGGGGAAATCAAGCCTTTCAATGGGCTTACTCGTAATAAAGTGGTTACGTTGGCTTTGGTGGTGCATTGTTTTGTTTCATCTTGATTTGGGACTCCGCTTCATTCACACGGTGGGCCTTACAGCCTCATATCCTTGTCCACTTGACTTTCCCAACTTTTGGGCGGTTTCTATTTTAGGAATTTGGCAGCCTTTCATTGCTCTTAAGCGTCTCTTGAGCGTCACTATCGCTTTATATTTTCTTATTCGTTTTCCTCGTTTCTCACCACATCCATCCCCGTCGTTGATGGCCTCATATTTTCCTCGTTATTTATCTTACAGCTTTTTCTGCGTGAAGAAGGAAAAGCTACGTCCGTCACATCAACCCATACATACATAGATATACCCACCAGCCAGCCGCTTTCCGGGCTCTCCAACCCGACTTTTTTTTCCAGTTTTTTTCTGTTTCTTTTTTTTTTTCTATAGCATGCCTGGTTTATGCAACATATGCCCGTCCTTTTCTTCGTTTTTTTTTCCTTAAGACTTATTGCGCAGTTGCAGAAATAACTAAGATATAATAATTTGATGCTTTCTTTATAAACAAGACAAAACCACTCTTAATAGGCTGACCTTTATAACAGGGCAATTGATGAGAGTAGGCGAAAATACTCAATGATATATATATATACGCGTTATTGCATCAAAACACTACAGCGCTCTATAAAGAAGGACGGAGAAAAATACAGTTCTGTCCTATTTTGTTCTTTTCCTCCTCTTTTTCCCCTCTTTTTCCCCTTCCTTCTGTTACACTCGAGAGATGTTTGTGATTTCTTACACAGGAACGAACAAAACAGGAAAGAAAAAGTGTAGTAAAATAACGCGGTTCCTCAACCACCCAGAAAAAAGCATAAATATACTGTTGCCAATGCCTACACAGAATACAATTTACCACATTTGACGTTCGCGACCCTCAAAGGCAAAGTTGAGCGCCACTGCAACAAACAAGGAGATGCACAACACGCTGGGTCCCCACTTGTCAAAGTACCGCGCCGCTTTACGGTTGCGAATCGACCGACTGCGGTACAGATAGACAGCGACAGAATACAGGAGACTAAGAATAGCGAGAAATGTGAAGATGCCGGAGATCCAAAACGAGGTGGGCGTGGGGTGGCTCTTGAGATTGAGGAGCGTCATGGCAATCGTGCCAATGTAAATGGAGTATTCGAGCTGTAAATGTTCGTGTTAGTCTTATATAAACAGGATTGATGTGTGGTGATTTTTTTTTTTTCGTTTTTTTTTGCTTACCCATCCTAGGAACGTTCTCTCCGCGGCGAAAAACACCTTGGGCTCGACACGAACAGGCACGTAAATCTTCTTGCCCTTGGGGGCCTTGAACTTCTTGGACTGGATCTGCTGGTTCCCAAACAGCATCTCCTGGCGCGCGCTGCGTGATACTTGCGTGCTGCGGGGGCGGGGCACCAAGGCGTAGAGGATGCTGAGAACAGCGTGCCCAAAGGCGTAACCCTTGGTCGAGAAGAGCGTAGCATAGTAGTGGTATCCACCGACTCGTCGCGCCTCTTCCAGCTCGTAATTGGGATCATACTCGTCATCAGAATCGTAGATGGGGAAGTCCTCGCTTGCCGTGGGTAAATCGACGGTTTGACCCTCCATGTCTGAGGCAAGACCCCGACGCGAGCGCTGTGTGAATGCGGGAGCAGAACTGCCAGAGGGGTGGTTTGCCTCATCATCCGAGTCAAAGTCCTCCTCATCATCGTCCGACGTCGTCGTGGTGCCTGACAGCGCGGTTCTGTGGATGCCAAAGTCGTGCGTCTGGGGCTTGCGGATGTCGACATCCATCTGAGGCATCCAAAAGGGAAGCAGGTTGATGCGGTCTGGGAACAGGCACGCGCAGCCATGGATAAACTTGGAAAACTTGGGCACTGCCTCGACCAGGTGTGAGGAGATGAGTTGGCGAACCCACTCTGGCGGCTCCTGACCCATCTGGGTTTGAAGCTTGACTTCCAGGACGGCATAAGGAAATCGCACAACATCTTCCGGGGGGAGCTGGGAAAAGGGGTAGTCGATACCGATATCCATGCGTCTCCAGTTCTTGCCGGAGCGGGATCGGCCATCCAGGTTGTCCTCACGCACCATGGTCAGCTCGGTATCAAGCGAGATTCGAACACGGGCGTCGGCGGGCAGCTGGAAAGCTGTGCGGTTGTAGAATGAACGGCAGACGGGCTTGTAACCCTTCTTGAGGACCGAGTACTGGACTTCGGAGGCAAGGCGCTCGTCCTCGGCAATAGCCTTTTCGGATTTCTTGCCTTCTTTGCGTGCCTTTTCAAAGATGGCACCGGGAAGTAGCTCGCCTCGCAGGTATGAGTTGACATTCTTCTCCTTGACAGAAAAGCGAGCCTTGACAGACTTTTCGCCCGTCCAGTCTTCGCGATGAGTCTTGCGCTCGACAAAGATGGTCTCGCTCTGCATGCCACCATACCAACGCAGACGGATGGCCTCGGCGCCCTCCGTCTTCTTCAGGCGGCCTTCGTAAAGGTCCCAGGTATCGGGGTTGTCGTAGTAAATCGAGGTAATGGCGGAATCTTGAGGGTCAAACTCCTTGCCAGCATTGAAGACGAGTACGGGCAGGTGCTTGAGGATGATGAGCTTCAGCTCGGTGACATTGTCGGGGTGGACCCAATATTTTGTTGTTTGTCGGACAAAGCTGGCCTGGGAGCCACCGGCGGCGCTGTCACCCTTGACAGGGTTGCCTCGGGTTCGGACGAGGTCGTAGAGCTTGGACAGCTTGATGACGGAGGCGTCGTAGTTTTCCTTGTAGAAGGGCTTGGCCTTGAGTCGTGTGTCGAAAGCGGGTCGCAGGTGCCAACCTGTTTGTTTCTGTAGTCGGGGGAAGAGGTGATGGGTCAGTAGGGTGAATGGATTGGGTTGGTGTGGTCATGTATATTCCTTACATCGTGCTTCTTGATGATTTTGTAGAAGCCAGTGTAGTTGAGCTGGACGAATTTGGCCAGATCGTGGACATCAGCGATAATATCAGAGAGGTCCTCCTCGAGCAGGATAAATTCCTCCTCGCTAGGGCCCTCCTCGCCGAGACCTCGCTCCTGGAGGCGGTTGACAACGTCCCTGACCTCGCGCTCGCTGACAGCGATTCGGCGAGAAATCTCCATGGCCTTGACTTGCTGCTTGGTGTGGACCTTTTCGAGCTCGGCCTCGAGGCGGCCTACAAATCGCGTCTCGTCGTCTTCGGTCCATTGGAGGCCACCAGAGCCGTTGCCCGGTGCAGGCCCTGTGGCGTTCTTGAGTTCCGACTTGAGGCCATTGTAGTCAATGTAGTACCACTGGTACTCGCGAATGACGCTTGACCTCAACTGCTCGCCGAACTTCATGACAATGACACCAGGTCGAGCACGAAATGTTTTTCCACGGCGAGGGGCTTTCCAGGGATTGTTGAGTTTCTTGAGGTCTTTGACAATCAGCATACGAGCTTCGATTTCGTTGCCGGAGGTGGGCAGGTGCTAGAAGCGAGCGGACGTTGGGGAGCCGTGAGCAATTGTTGTTGCAGGGCAAATGCTCACGCAGTTGGGGGAAAGGTATGCGACGCAAGAAAAGAGGAAAGTGAGGAAGAATAAAAAAGAAAACAGAATAAAAGGACTCTCTCTCACCAGCTGAGTTTTTTTTCTTTTTTTCTCTTTTCGCCTCGACAACAGCCGAATCTTGACGAAAATGCAATGGCGAGGTTTGCAGAGGCTGAAAACGTATGGCCAATTGGTAGGAGCATGCACGTACTTGAAGTGTCGCTCGCCGCAATTGGCGAATCAAAGCAAATGGCTCGGGAACGTGGTGAGGGGGGGCTGGCGGGGGCAATTGGAGCTCTAGAGCCTCGTTAGCGCTACATCCATACCTCCATACCCTGCGAGCAGCCTGTGGCATGCACTGGTGCCAGTGGAGTGAACCATGGTTGGGGGCGACCTACAGGGGATCTGCCCCGCAGCCAGTAGCTACAACAAAAAAGTGCACTAATTTTGTGTGGCGCATGCATGCACATGAACCACCATTTTAATTCCGGTCTTGGTAATGTTTTGGCATAGCTCCAGCCATTGTTCCCTCTGGTCTACTTTTACATGTAGTATTACTTGTTTATACACGTGTAAGTGTTTGTTCGTATTGATAAAACAAATCGGTATCTACAACATATATCCTGGGACTGAGAGTAACCTACCAGTCATCACACTTGCTGTTTAAAAAAAAAAATTGAAACAAAATTATAACAAGCATCATTAATTATCGTTATCATCTTGTACTGTAATTAAATTCAGCCCTTATCATATGTACCATGTACGGCCAAGAACAATGGTGGCTGGAATTTACATTCATCCATTTGCCTCATCACTGCAAGACGCACCCCAGTGATGGAAATAGCTTCAATCACCGGCAGTTTGGGGGGTTCATCGATCAAAAAGCATTGGTGATTATATACCTCGACACCTAGCCGGTCTACCAACCAATCATAGAAATTGGCCCATCAAAAAACTGCACGCTAATTACCAGCTACTTATTAACCTGGGTACTGTTCTCAGCTGATAATATAGACAGAAAACAAAGCTAACCAAGAATTTCGTTTCCTCTTAGTTCCAAGGTTACCATAATTTTATCCAAGATCTGACGCTGTTGCGTCCTGTGCAGGTCGAACGCAAGACTACAGGACTGCAATGTGGGCAAGCTCCCAGCTTCAGACAGTCAACTTGAATCAGTCGAGTGACTTTCTTCATAGTATATGTGACTTTACTAGATCTGATAGTTGTTTTGTCACTGTGTAGCGCACTCAGTTCTAGAGATTCAGGGCAATAGCAGTGTCGACGGCAGCGTGGACCGCTCGAGAACCATAGCCAAGGCCGTGGCTGGACAAGAGACGTAGCGCCTCTCCACGATGATGAACTTGTGTCCCTAATGCCAGTAACAGATTGCGCAACCTGGCAGCTTGAAACATGGGTGGCACAGATCTTGTTCCAATACTGGTGTTGCTTGCGAGGTAAGAAACCAGTGAATTATTTTCGGGCGGGTTTTTTTTTTGTTATAACCGAGTCGGATCAGGGAGTTTCACGGCCACAAATGTGTTGAATCGCAGCAAAGCAGAGTCACCAAAGCTCGGAGGCAATGGAGGCAAGAGTATTACAATTCACAAACAGGAATGTAGCTGTCAGGTAGTGTTTTAAGCTTGCAACCAAAGCTGGCAAAGCGAGACTCAAGGCACCCAGATCTCGGCGAACCTCGCTGTCATGGTTAATGCCGATACTAGGCTGATGATGTTTATTACCGTTCAGCGAGCCGAGGCCCGACCGTGCTGAAACTTGGCAGGGAAGGTTGGACAAAGCATTCCAAATTGAACAGTGTTACATAACGCGGCTTGGGTCTACTTGTTGGCATGCTAGGTAGCAAGCATAGGCTGGCCCCGGCCCTTGTCCTTGATTGGAGATATCTGTACTCTGTAGTTTCGGATTCAACACACCCACACCTTCGTCCTAACAAAACATTGGAGCGAGTGGCTACCATGACTAAAGCCTGCCACCTTTTTCGGTGTTGGAACTTGACACATTCAAAACTTGTAAGTTGCTGCAATCGATTGTTAGTGATCCGGATGGGCTCACAAAGAATGGTGCCTGGGGTTGCGGCATCTTGTGAGCATTAACCTCGAAGAGGGCATAAGTAATGTGCTCATGGGTGACCAATTCTCAGAGCCAACCTTCCGACTATGTAGTGTAATCTCCCAACTGCCCTAATAATAATATAATATGTAGAATTCCTCTCTTGATCGAAGTGAGTAGCAGTATAGATAGAACATCTTTCTCCTTGCTATAACGAAGAAACCCGAAATTAATGAGAAAGAGGAAAAGGAAAAGGAGGAAAAAATAAGCTGCACTACACACAGGAGCGTGCTTTTCTCAGTGAAAGTAGGGCGGTTTGCATTACTTTACTTTGCATCACAGTCGTGGCGGGGACAATGCAGCTACTGTATGTCTCGGGCTGCGACTAGAAAAAACTTGCTGGGCACAAAACGTATCTAGAAATCCTTCACACACAATTAAATTCCTGTCATAAGCAACTGAGTGCGATTAACTGTAGTTTCAAGATTCAATCTTTTTCCTTTTTTCCTTTTTCTTCCTCCTCCTCTTTTTCTTTTATTTAACTCTTTTCAAAACTGTGGCATTTTCTCAATCATGACCGAGTTTGATGACGCGCTTGAGGCAAGAATCTCGACCGATGCGCCAGATAACGTGCGCCAGGTCCTCCTTCACGCCTGGTCGCGCGATCTGCCGACGCTGAAGGAGCTTCTCAGCATTCCCGGCGCCGCTGGCCTGCAGGACCCCAAGACGGGCGAAACAGCTCTACACGCTGTGGTCCGCGGCTGCGGCCGACATGAGCCGGGCGACGAAGCAGAGGATGGTGGCGAGGACGGCCTCATAGAGGAGGCTAGGGCCTGCATCCAGGAGCTCTTCTTCTCCGGCGCCATCTGGAACGACGTGGATGACAAGAACGAGACGCCCGCCTGCACGGCCTGGCGCCTCGGTCAGAAGCAGCTCTATCAGATGTTTGTCGATGCCGGCGTTCGCGCCGAGCTGCTCTTTGGCCTGATGGATGGCTACGAGGAACTCCCCTCTGGCGGCGAGGACGACGAGGAAATGGAAGAGGCAGAGGAAAACGGCGATGAGCACCACCAGCAGGATGCAGACGCACCAGCAGCAGCAGCAGCAGTGGATGAGGCGCAGACGGCGTTCGTGCCCCCGGATGCTGGCGAGCTCGCCGTCACCAGCGACGAGTACCTGCAGTCCAAGGTGGTCTACGACGGCGACAAGCTGCTGGACGACGACCTCAACGGCGTCATGATGGCCTGGGAGACGGACATTATGCGCCGCTCCGTCGACGCCCTCGTCCCCGAGGCCGAAAAGGGCAAGCGCATCCTCAACATTGGTTTCGGCATGGGCATCGTCGACGGCCTCTTCGCCGCGCTCGCCCCTGCCAAGCACCACATCATCGAGGCGCACCCAGGCGTCCTCGCCCAGGTCGCCACGCCGGGAACCAGCGTATCCAAATTTGGCACCGCGTGGGAGGCCAGCGGACCTGAGCCAGGCGCGTTCAAGATACACGCGGGCAAGTGGCAGGACGTGGTCCTGCAGCTGATTGAGCAAGGGGAGCTGTACGACGCCATCTACTTTGATACCTTTGGCGAGGACTATACCGAGTTGCGCAAGTTTTTCACAGAGTATGTCCCCATCTTGCTCGACATGGAAGGACGCTTTAGCTTCTTTAATGGACTTGGTGCCGATAGACGCGTCTGCTATGACGTCTATGCTCTCGTCGTTGAGCTGCACACCTCTGAGGCCGGCCTCGATATTGAATGGCAGAATGTAGACGTCGACATGAGTCAGCTAAATAAGGATGGTGAGGGCGAGTGGGAAGGAGTCCGTAGACGATACTGGACACTGGACAGTGAGTTCTTTTCCTTTCTTTTGATCTTCAGTCTGCACCCAAGGCTGTCACAACTTGTGCTAACTATAGTGCCTCACAGCGTATAAACTCCCCATATGTACATTTATGGGTTAGAACAGAAGAGTGTAGACGACTTATGAGATATGTCATTCAGACAACGGTATTATCAGTTGCACGAACCACATGGAATACACACCGAAAATACGGGAAATGGCATCACATCTCGTAGACAATTAGATTTTTTTTTTTTGGATTTTATGTAACTTGTCCACTTGTCAATTCTTCATTGCAAACTTTTTCCCTACGCTTGATGCAGAATCGAGAGAGCTCGCTTATTTAAAATGCTCGGGATGGAGGACACCAGAAACATTGCCAGCCTGCACACGCTTAAGCGTTAGAGCGGCAATCAGAGCGGCGCCGACACCACTACCGTCCTCAGCGGCCAGGATTTCAACAGGATCCTCTGCCTTGGGATCAGTCTTCTCGGGCCAGTCAAGAATCTCCTTCAGAGCTTGAGCACCGCGAGCCTTGAAATGAGGGTACTTGTTGAAGACGGAGCCATCAGCACCAACGTGGCAGTTCTGAAGGTTCTTCTTCTTGCAAATGGCAGCAACTCCACACGCGGAAAGGCGAGCAGCACGAGTACCAATCAGCTCGGCAAGGCGGCGGATGAGTTTCAATTCCGGAGCAGTGCATTGAATCTGCAGCTTGTTGGCGAACAAGTCCTGAGTCTCCTGGAGGCTCTCAAATGGGTCCCTGTAACGTCAGCAGATTAGATGCGAGCGTTGCATTGCTTCATAAAACGAGTTTGCAACTTACTCCTCAATGGCGGATAAAAATGAAGCGTCTAAGCTATAGGCCTTGCGGAGAGGAGTAATGTCCTGCCCGTCAAATATGTGCTTTGTATCATACAGGTCGACCAAGGCGAGACGAAAGATCTCGCCGAGGTAAAGACCAGCAATCATCTTTTCAAACGCCTGCTGCCCAGGACGAGGAGACTCCAGATCAATGGTCATATCGTAAGGAGTGCGTGGAAGAATCTGGTGCTCGTTGTCAAAGGCGCCCCATTCGCAGTTGATAGCCATGGGCATGTCTTCGGGAAGGCCCATGTCTGCCAGCTTAGGGATGGAGCCGCAGTTTTCTACATATGCGGCATTGCAGCCAGTACCGAAGATGCAGCCTATCTTCATCTTGGTATCCGTATAGGCCGATGCCATTAGTGTTCCGGTGGTGTCATTAATCAGAGCCGTTAGCTGAATAGGTACGCCCTAAATCTATATGTCAGTACCAGGGTGATGTGAGTCTTGTTGTCGTATCGTCATACACGCTTGGCGAGAGCAGCCTCAAACATCGGTACAACGTTTTCGCCTTCAACTCCGTCAATGTCGAATCCTTTTGTCCATCTTTGGAGAATACCGGCGTCAATGTGGTTTTGCGTCGCAGGATAGGAAAAGGTGAAACCCAGCGGCATCTTCTCGAGGTTCTTGGTGTCGCCATGGTGGGTCTCTAGGAACTGGTGAAGGCAGTCGGCAATGTACTCCCACAGTTCATCTTTCTTGCCAGTCTTGAGCTCATCAGGCATGCGATATTTGGACTGGATAATGTCGAACTCGGATTTCTTGTCGGTCAGCGTGATTTGGCAGACACGGAGATTGGTGCCGCCCATGTCTAGGGCGAGGAACGTGCCCGTCTCGTTGCCATCGGGATATGACATGACCCAGGTAGGGTTCATGGGCTTGAGTATGGTTAGCAAGGACAGGCGCATGTGGTGAGACATGTTCTTTTCTTACGATGCTTCCTCCCTCCTTGGTAAGGCCTGACAGAACCATTAGCCATCGGTCGCATAATCCGGAGCGGAAGACCTACCCTTGGCAAGTTCGGAGATGAAGTGTTCGGTAATAGCCTTGAGCTTGGCCGTGTCGACCGTGAACAGCTCCTCGACCTTTCGAATCGCCTCTGTGGCACCCTGGTGGTCATCAGCATTCGACCTACACCCTGCCATTAGCATCCGAGTTCGGTGCAAACATAATAGATACAATTTTGCATTGTACCGGGATAGTCTCGAACATCGCCGGACATTCAAAATCATGGCAACCTTGGTATTTGTTTCGTACCTTCTGCAGAGCGCGGCGCACGAGGACATATGCCTACCATTTTGAATGCGCCGCAGGGTTGGAGGGGTAGCTTCTGTAGGCTCGGGCCGGTAAGATGTTACTGTCAGAATCGATTTAAATGGCTGGCCAAGTTGAAATCTGTGGTACTGAACGAACAAAAGAGAAAGGATTCGTCTGTTTGAATCCGAAGCCTGCTAGAAGGGATAAATATTCGGTGAGATTGATCCGGTTGCAGGAGTCAAGTTGGGCGAGACAGAGCTGCAGCTTATCGATGGGTCAGGTCTTTTGGCCCAAGCTTATTAGTTGGTAGGGCCACTGATTTACTTGGCTTGCGACGTAGGATCAGCCACGCACATTGTATAGCTACTCGTACACTTCGTTTAAAATTTTCTAGGTGATTAACGCACCCATTTACAGTATGGCTTCCGGTCTTCCGTAACTCAGGTACCAGGATTGATATTATGGTAAGTGTGGTTTTCCATCAGTCAATTCTCTAGCGGGATCTGCTTCACTACGTATTGAAACGAACGAGTGCGTCGCTCATGATGGTACGACAACACACTACTAAAAAAAAGTTTAAAAAAAAATGATGCACCTGGCCAGATTCTCTTTTTTGTCAGTGCTCATATCGTTATCTCCAAGCGTTCTTTGAATTTCTGCGGCAATTATTAACCATGCCAGAACTGCAAAACATGGTTGCCTGGGGTTTGGCCCATTTGCGCTCCATAGATCAACCCCACCAGAGCTTTCAAGCCACAGATTCTCGCCGCTCTCGGATGCGGGTCAACTTTCTCCCTATCCTTGACCTGCGCCACACTCCTGATTGGCTGGAAGCTCCCTGCCGTGGAATGCTCCAGCTTGATTCAAGGAGCAACGTATGCCTTTACTGTGGTGGCATAATCAGGAGCTGTGCGACTAGGTATACTGTCACTCCACGTAATCGGCCAGCGCAGTCAATGAACAGCCGCGTTCGCCAATCGCCATCATGAAGCTATTGTCAGTCGCAGTAGCCATTTCTGGCTTGCTGTCGCCCGTCATTGCTGCTAAGCCTCAGAGCACGAAGCTGCCCGCCGACTTTAAGCCTCCACAGGTGTTTAAGAACGCCAACCTTGTTCACATCATCTCGCTCGAGAAGAACTACGCCAAGGAGCAAATCAATGTCGCCATTGAAAACGTATCGAAGCAGCCCCAAGATGAATACTTCCTGCCCTTTACTACCTCGCAGATTTCCCGCGTTGGTGGCTTCGAGGTGAAGGATCGCAAGGACGACAGCGCTGGCTCATTCACCGCTGAGGTGGTTGAGTTTGACCCAAAAAGGTAGAGCGCACTGGATTTTATGAAGTGTTTTAATACTTTTTGGATGGCAATTAACCTCTCCTTGCAGTGACATTCAATACTACCGAATCCGCCTACCCACCCCATTGAAGGCTGGCGCGCAGCAGACCCTCGGCATCACCTTCTATTATCTTGATGCCTACCGACCTCTTCCTGAAGCCATTGAACAGGACGAAGCACAGTACCTGGTTCATGACTTTTCTGTATTTGCCCCCTCTGCATACAAGACGAGCAAGCAGAAGACGGAAGTCAAGTCTGCTTCAACCACGATCCCCTACTACACAAAGGTCGACAAGTTCCCTCAGAAACAGGGCAGCAAGTTGACTTATGGACCATTTGATGAGAAGCCCGCCGGCGCTGTCTCTCCTGCTCAGATCCGATTTGAATTCTCAAAACCCGTCACCCATGTGACTGAGCTGGACCGTGAGATCGAGGTCAGCCACTGGGGCGGAAATGTCGCGTTCGAGGAGAACTACAACCTGGAGCACCGTGGTGCTAACCTCTCTACGCCGTTCAATCGTGCCAAGTGGACGCAGTCGCAGTACTTCAACCGTGGAGCCTCGGCAGCTCTCAAGGAGCTTCGTGTTCCTCTGCAAGTTGGTAGTGTCGATCCTTACTTTACCGATGTCATTGGCAATGTTTCTACCTCGCGCTTCAGAAGCAGTAAGCGCGAAGCTCTTCTCGAGCTGAAGCCCCGCTACCCCATCTTTGGAGGCTGGAAATACCCATTCACCATTGGTTGGAACACCAATGCAGGGAACGTTCTGCGTCGCACGGCCGCTGGCGGCCATGTGCTCAAGGTTCCCTTTCTTGAGGGACCCAATCAGGCCGAGGGTATTGAGTATGGCCGTGTCAATATGCGAGTCCTTCTTCCCGAAGGCGCCGAGTGAGTATCAGTTCCCTTTGTAATAAGCCGCTCGCTAACACAACATCCCCAGGAACGTCAAGTTTTATACCGATATTCCCGAAACGGCCATTACTGAGACGTCTGTGGGTCTTGTCAAGACATATCTGGATACTGTTGGCCGCACCTCTGTAACCATTAAGACTATGAACCTGGTCGACGAGTTCCGTGACCGTTCTCTCGTCATTTCCTACGATACGACGACCCTCTCATCGCTGCGCAAGCCCATAGTGATTTTTGCCAGCATGGTGTCGCTGTACTTCACGGCGTGGGCTATTGGCAAAATCCAGGTTGGATTTGCACAAAATTAAACGGGGGGGGCAGAGTGTGATGAGCATTTGAAAAGGGGAGCCCGAGAAGTCATGGCAATATAGAAATCTGTACAATTGTAAAATGAAAAATAATAGCCTAACGAAATTGAAAGGCTGCACCGCTAGACTTTCAGTTGGTAACGAGACAATTGGAAGCTCGAGAACAACGCATGGTTGAGGCCGATGTGCAAGCAGACGTAATGGTTATTGGTTCAGAAGGAGGCTGAGCATTGGAGTCCCTTGAAATCATTGGCTCGGAATCAGCGAATAGTGGCTTGGCGAGTGACGAATGTAGGCAACTGGGCGCAACATGCATGTGCCACATGTTATTTTAAACCTGGCCAGCAATAGTTGAGAATCTAGCCGAAGTGTCAGTGCGGCGACCTGCTGATGCGTCTTGTGTTGGTGATTACTACCTAGTTAAAGATGACGTCGAAGCGTTGGCCGCGGCGGGTCTCGCTGGCTGGCTATAAGACGCATATAAGACTGACAGTGAATCTCATCTACAAAAACACAAAAGACCTCCCAGGCTGTAATTATTACTATTTTTACGTTAGCACAAATTCACTACGCTATTTTGCATTACTACTACCCAATATTTTTCGCAAAGGCCCTCTTCCGACTATTGCTATACACCAAAAGCACCAGTCTCCACCAAACACTACATCTCCGCAACCATGTGTCTCGGCGGCGGATCAAGACGGAATAACTACTACCAGGAAGAAGTCATACCTGCGAGACCATACAACGGTGCTGTTGGCTATGGAGGTGGAAGACATGGGGTAGGTGGCGGTGGTATGGGAATGGGACTGGTGTCTGGGATACTTGGAGGTGGTCGCCGTCATGGCGGTGGTAACTTTAACATGGGCGGTGGTAACTGCGGACCTGGTCAGTATGGAGGAGATAACGGAGTGCATCACGGTGGCCATCATGGAGGACATCATAATGCAGGGCATCACGGAAACCATGGACGAGGTGCATTTGGCTTTGGTGGTCATCATGGGGGTCACCACGGAGGCCACCACGGAGGTCACCATGGGATGCATCACGGAGGGCATCACGGAGGGCATCATGGAGGTCACCATGGCGGCCATCATCACTAGCGTGAAATCGTCCACGTTGGACAACTAAACTCAGCTCCAAGTTGTCGTGAGTCGCTGGATCGGGCGGAATAGCTCCAACAAGAAGACGCCGACTTTTGCATTCACAGGCTTTCCGTTATCTGGAAGCCCCTTGCGCAACTCTGGACTCTACCCATTGTTTATTACATCTTTCCCTCATTCCGATTGTTATTCTGGCTACAGCCTTTTCCTAGGTACATCTAGGCTTATTAGAATTACGGGCCATGACGCAAGGCGACAAAGCATTGGCCTTAAATGTAAACGGCGTCGGCAGCAAGGTGTTATCTGGGAGTTGGGATAAAGGATATACAGCATCGGTTAATGCTACTAAAACCACATGCCTTAAATTATTCATCTTTGAAAGCTAGTTGCCATGTCTTATTGCATATACCCGTCGCTTCAATTCCCCAAAGGTGCTGGTTCACACGATGCCGCCAGCATTCGTAAGCGCTACGCCCCAGGATCTCACCAGCGGGCTTGGATCTGGATGCCACCAAGATAGCGCCTGTGGTAGGGAGCGCAGTCGCTGAAGAGCCACACTACAGGTGAACTTTGGGTGGTGTTTGTAGGCTAGAGCTGTTTAGCGATGTTTAGTGCTGTTCGTGGCGGGGACGGGGTCACCGGCTCAGAACCTCAAGCTCAAGCTGTCTGCGGTGACGCTCTGTGATGGGCCGCCTGCATGACATCATGACACATTCCCTCGCCATGCCTCGCCTCCGCTCCCAGAAAGCCAAGACCCTGTTCTCGACATCCACTCCAGCATAGTAGAATGTCCACTAGTTTGCATTGAGCAATTCTCTCCTAATAAACCTCAGGAGCTGGCCCCGGTCTCGTCATAGTTGGACCTCTACTCATTTTTGGTTTCTAACTACCTTGTCTCATTAAATACTTGCCCGTAGCCTGATCCCTTCTGGCTCCGCAACCTGGTCGATCGCATCCTTACATAACAGCACAACATCCACACGCCTCATTACTGCTTGTTGTCAAGACTTATTTGCAGCCAACTATAGCTTTGGACGCTGCAAAAAATACTTTATAATAATTAAGTGAGTGGCTTTCGAAGCAATCGGCCACTGCGAGAGGTTCCTGCCGTGACGTGTAGACCGCAGGGTCTGTCGGCCGTAGCTTCCGCCTGGAGCAGACTGTAGGCTAACAAGCGGTAGTCCGTTCCCTATACCCCTCTAGATCTCATTCATAATGTAAGTTGCAACATCTCAGAGAGGCCTCTGCTTCCTGTGCCTTACCGAGCTGTCTGCTCGATCAAAATATGCCACGCAGAAGTTTCGACGACTCCTTCCTGCGCCTACTCTACCGTCGGACGTCCTCGTCGACTAGTGACTCTTTGACTGATAACGGGCCCCCATACAGGAATCGCGCATTCTCCATCCGCTCCAGCAACTCCAACAAGGGTTCTGGCGGTGGTGGTGGTAGCAAGATGCCGGGCTTCTCCCTCAACTCGCTCCGCGGCACTGTCCAGCCCGAACTGTCCAAGAAGCTCTTCCGCCTCATCAAATCCGAGAACAATCTCATCAACGCATATGAAGCTGCAGGTCGCGAGCGCATCTCCATCGCCACTCAGCTATCCGAGTGGGGCGAGCATACTGGCGACGAGGCAATAAGCGACGTCTCCGACAAGGTTGGAGTTATCCTGAGTGAAATTGGTGAGCAGGAGGATAGCTACGCACATGCACTAGATGAGTCGCGCGGCTTTCTCAAGGCTATCCGTAACACGGAGAAGAGCGTCCAGCCCAGCCGTGACGGCAAGGTCAAGATTGCCGACGATATTCAGCGCCTGAAGCTCAAGGAACCCGAGAGCGCCAAGCTGGTTGTTCTCGAGCAGGAGCTTGTCCGCGCCGAAGCTCAGAACCTAGTCGCCGAGGCCCAGCTTACCAATATTGTACGTAAATTTGATTTATTTATGGCCGCCTCGGGCCAGTCTTGGAAGATGCGTCTTGATGGCTAACAGAGCGCGCCTCACAGACTCGCCAGAAGCTCAAGGAAGCGTACGAAGCAGAATTCGCGGCCACGATTGAGCGTGCCGAGAAGCAAATCATCCTGGCCAAGCACGGCCGTCGCTTGCTCCACCTTCTTGACGACACTCCCGTTGTTCCCGGTGATCCCAAACCCGTCTACCATCATGCCAGCCAGGCTCGCCAGGTCCTCAACGATGCCGAGGACGACCTGCGCGATTGGCAGGCTGAGCCCGATAACTACACCGCTGAGGCTGCCGGCGGTGCAGCTGGTGAGGAGGAATCCAAAGCCGAAGTCGAACACAAGGAGGCGGAAGGGTCGGTCTCTGAGAAGGAGAAGGCTCCTGCTCTGGCGTAAAATTATTATGTTCTTGTGGTGCTTTGGTGTATTTGATACCTTGTGCCGTTGATTGGTCACTCACTAAAGCTGCTATTACTGTTTTTTCTTCTTCTGTTATTTGGAGGGCAAAGTTTTATGGAGTATTTGTTTGTCTATGGCTTTGATAGTAAACGCGATAATGAAATTCTGCGATATGCATTATGACCATGAGATATTCTGTAATGTAATTAATAGTTGACGGAATCGGTTCGTTACGCTTTACCGTTTTGGGTCGCGCGCCACAAAAGAGAACCGGCTTTTGCGGCTCTCTCCTTTCTACGTTGGACCTCCGAACCGTGTGGCTTGGAAGAATTATGCTGCTTAATTATCGGGATTGATGAGAGTGAGAGTGCATACTTACCTTACCTAGCGCAGATCATGCCAATGCTCTTCAGTGACCATTTAGGTCTGAGGTGGAAAGCCACAGCGGTGTCTTTCGCCTGGGCAGCCCACTGCATCCACTAAAACCTTGGCCCCCTTATTTTTGGGTTCAAGTCCGAGGAATAATCGTGCTGCGCTGGCTGGTGCTGATGTTGGCCCGAATCATGTCTCCCATTGCTGCGAACCAGTCTTAACCTCGGTTTTTTTTTGGATAACGATCGCAGAAGCCTGAGCGGGCCAGAAATCACCTCTCTTACCCCCTTTACCACGGAACCGTGACCGCAATTGCAGCCAGCGACGGAGCGACTAGCCTAATAAGCTTCGTTCCTAGTCGCATCTCCCATCATTATTTACCCATGAAAGCCCCCATGAGCCTCCGGCACCATCACGTCTTACGCCAGTGCCAACACCGTCCAATCCTTTTATCGGGTCGGGCCAATCATACAGTCAGCGTGTGCCTAGGACGGCGCACGATTCTGACGGGTGCTACAGCGACTGGTTCTGCGGTGACTGGGCTCTCTGCCAGGATGGGTCTTCGTGCCCCGCCCCCTCCATCTACTACCACCAAGTTCTCTGGTGCAGCAGCTTCTTCCTCCTCCTCCTTCCCCTCCCCTCTTTCTGCCCAATCGCCTCTGCAGCGAACAGTCCAAATCGCAAAACATCTTCAGGGTTCCGTTGCGCCGGCTTCGCATCGTCCTCTGTCCACCATGGCGTCCTCACCCTACACGGTCCGCAAGATTGCCCCTGCCAACACTCTGGAGCACCGAATCTACATTGAGAAGGATGGCGTCCCTGTCTCGCCCTTCCACGATATCCCCCTCTATGCCAACCAGGAGCAGACCATCCTCAACATGGTTGTTGAGATTCCCCGATGGACCAATGGCAAGCTTGAGGTATGTGGTTTCCGCCTCACTTTGCTGCAGTTGCCGTGGTCGTGTGCCCGTTAGACCGCCACACCAGAAAAATTGACGGCCCCGCGGTGAATATGGCGCAGCGCGAAATTTCAACGATGACGTGCAGGAACACTATGCTAACGTATCGTACTCCCAACCCACATAGATCTCCAAGGAGGAGCTTCTCAACCCTATCAAGCAGGACGTAAAGAAGGGCAAGCTTCGCTTTGTCCGCAACTGCTTCCCTCACAAGGGCTACCTCTGGAACTACGGTGCCTTCCCCCAGGTAAGCAAAAATACGAGAAGGGAAAACCACAGACTGAACACGAGGAGCACAACGTTATTCAACAGCTACATAATTTCTAACACACATTTTGTGTATAGACCTGGGAGGACCCCAACTCCATCCACCCTGAGACCAAGGCCAAGGGTGACAACGACCCTCTTGACGTCTGCGAGATCGGTGAGCTTGTTGGCTACCCCGGTCAGGTTAAGCAGGTCAAGGTCCTCGGTGTCATGGCCCTCCTCGACGAGGAGGAGACTGACTGGAAGGTCATTGTCGTCGACATCAACGACCCTCTCGCTGCCAAGCTCAACGACGTTGAGGATGTCGAGCGCCATTTGCCTGGTCTTCTCCGCGCCACGAATGAGTGGTTCCGCATCTACAAGATCCCTGACGGCAAGCCCGAGAACCAGTTTGCATTCTCTGGCGAGTGCAAGAACAAGGCGTAAGCAGTCTTTTGAGTATTGATTAGTTTTCATTTGAATGGATTACTAACAAATTTCCAGCTATGCCATCGATGTCATCCGCGAGTGCGCCGAGGCTTGGGAGCGCCTGATTACCGGCAAGACCGCCCCCGGTGGTGTCTCCACGTAAGTCTACTGCTTTTGTACAGCTCATGATGAATATTAACGATAAACAGCACCAACGTCACCGTCGCTCACTCTCCCAGCCGCGTCGGCGCCGATCAGCTCCCTCCCCTGCCTCCTCACCAGGAGCTTCCCGCGGAGAAAATTGACAGCTCCATTGACAAGTGGTTCTTCATTAGTGGCGCCTCTGCTTAGTTCCGGAGTTGATCACAAAATGGAAAGAATCGTTGGATGGACATAGAGGCTCGGAAAAAATAAGAATTGATACCAAGGCAAGAAGCCCTTGGCAAATATATTTTAAAAAAGTTTTGTACCTCTAAAGTATCGCACATGAACCATACATGAATTATACATGATCCTCTCCTTGCCTGTAATTAGGTAGACCCGATTTGTGTATAGTTTCCAGAAAAACGCCGTCGAAATGCAAAATAAGTGCTCCGAGCTTGTACAAGATTTAATCGGTAAGATCGGCCTTCTTTTGTAGCTGTCGTGAATGTCGGTCGACCTCCTCGACTAGGCCCTTGATGGTGATTTTGTTGGTTTTGAACTTGAGCTCCTTGCCATCCTCTGTGACGACCCGGTTAGCAGAAACATACTTGAGAAAATATCTGGTTAAAATGGATAAGCCGTACTAAACTTCACAGCGACGGAGCTAGGCTCAGTTGATGTGCGCGGCAAAAGGGTCGTGTTGATGATTGTGCCCGTCGTTCTCGCATTCGGGGGCAGCAGAGTGAGAAACAGGCGAGCAGGTTTGGCGCAGGTGGAGAATGGGTTGAACCGCGCCGTAATCTCGGTCATGAATTTGGTGATCATGTTGGCTGTGGAATTGGCGACGCAACAGAAGCATGCAAATCGACTAGTATGCAGGCTTTTTGGTGGTTGATCTGTCCGGCGGGCGCTGGTCTGGAGTCACTTCGTCGGGAGCAATTCAATCTTGAAATTTGGCAGCGCGAAACATCGCCTCGGTTGTTGCATATTTCGCGCTACAAGGGCTCGGTGTCGATCCACCAGCGGCGGGCTGCCTGAGCATTTCGTCACTAGCTAGAGGACAAGTTGAAGCTTGAACAGTAATAACTAATAGATTATTCCGCAATTTTCTCTTTGTCCTGCAGGCAGACGAATAAACTTGGCCAACCCATCGATTTGTGTGTATATTTTTCTTCGAACTGAAGCTCGCACAGTTTTTGTTCTCCGTCTGAGCTTGGACGAGTACTATGTCGTTGGTAGGGCTGCAGGAGCGCCTGGCGGCTCTCCAGGAATCAACAGGCCAGCTCAAGGAGCTCGTCGACCGCCTCGCAAACCTCATGTTCCAGCCTGGATCGGTGCCTCTCGGAGCGGAAGAGGAAGATAGCGTCAGCGGCGAGCTTAGCGTGGAGATTGGGCAGATTCTCAAGGTCAACGCTGAAGATCAGGAGCTATTGCTAGAGGAGGCAAACTATCTGCGGCCAGAGGGGCATGAGAAAGAACGACTGGTAGCGGGCGTGGTTCGTGTTGGCGATGATCTCACAAAGTAAGTAAACGAATTCATGCAGAAATCGTAGACGGCCTTTTTTGTTTTGCGCGTTGAGCCCCAAATTATATCGATCAGATAGGACTAACAAACGTCATCTTTACCCACTTAGGTACCGTTTGTCGTTTCGAAAAGCAAGGCTACAAGCAAAAAAGAGCTTGGTAGAGGCACAAAAGCTCGAACGAAAACTTATTCTAAAATCATATTCCGCCCCCGTCCCAGAGTTCGAGCCTCCAGCCGTCGGCGACGCAGACACGGCGCCAGAGCACACACAGCAACATAATACCACTACCACCTCCTCCTCCCATTACCAACACCGCAGCATCCACCATTCCAGGTCGGGCTTGACAGACGAGGACCAGCAGACGGTCGGCGCAAGCAGCCACGTGACGGCCTCGCTGCGGCGCACGCATGACCTCATCGCGGCGGAGCTGAGCCGGAGCGAGTTTGCGCACCAGACGCTGACCGAGTCCTCGGCGGCGCTGCGGCAGCTCGACGACTCGTACGGCTCGCTCGACTCGATGCTCGCCCAGTCGCGCGACCTGCTGGGCACGCTGCTGCGCTCGCAAAAGAGCGACACATGGTACCTGCAGACGGCGTTCTACATGCTCGCCGTGACGGGCGCGTGGCTGGTGTTTAGACGCCTGCTCTATGGGCCGATTTGGTGGTTGGTGCTGTTCCCGCTGAGAATCTTGTTTGGGATCGGTTCGACGGCGACGCGGGCAGTTTTGCCGGCGGCAGGGAAGTCGGCGCAGTCGGGACAGGTCGTCGGGCAAGGCGGTGGTGTAGGAGACACGGTACCGGTGAAAGGTCTTCCGGATGAGTCGCTACCTACCGCAAAAGTCGATCCCCAAGCTGGCGGGGATCTTCCAAAGAAGGTACAGGAGGAGATGGATGAAGCTATTAAGGAAGCAGTAGCCGAGGCCATTAAGCGCGGGGAGGAAGAGGTGGAGCAAAGCGAAACAACAAAAGAGCAGTCTACCGGTGAGGAACCCTCATTAGTAGACGATGTGGACGGAGAGGGTAGCCAGGACACCACAGAAGAGGAATCTTTGCATGAAAGAGACGAATTATAAAGCCTTGGCAGTTGGGCAGTTTTGACGAATATATAAATGAATCCCAAAATATATATAAAATGAAGATTTAATATGAAACAACTAGGAGATCCCGGCTTTGTTGAAAGGCAGGATACATCTCGACTGATTATGTGTACCTTTTTTTTTGTTGATAAAAGCTCCCCGTCTATATCCTCTACCCCAATATTCTCCAGAATAAAATGAATGTTTTATTTGGAAAAGGGTTTTTTATGGCCTGTCGGGGCCTATGCGGGCGATATCGCTGATCCATGGCAGGCCGAGTTTCTTCATCTCGACGGCGAGCTGGAAGAGGTAGTCCAAACTGTGAGAGTTTCCACCTAATCAGTAAAACAAAGACTCGAGTATTCGACAATCAAGGTTTATTAGTATTTGGTTTCTTACCTCTCACACTGCGTCTTGGCCTTTTGGACGTCATCGCCCCAGACGTAGACGCCATGTCTGCGCACAAGCACCGCGTACGTGTCCGGGTACTGCTCCATGGCCTGCTCCAGATACTCGGTCAGGTCCTCCTCGTGCGGCGTGTTCTCGATGACGGGGATGCGCAGGGTGTCGTGGTAGCCCAGGTTGCCCGTCTTCTGGTATCCCTTGCGGAAGCCCTTGATCTGCTCAATGTTGTTAATCTCAAAGACCTTGGGGTTGCTGCCGGTCTGGGCGCTCTGCTGCTCGAGGAGCAGGGTGACGAGGACGGCCCATTGGGAGTGCGTGTGGATGCAGCAGCCGGCGCCGCGGCGCGTGAAGGCGGCGAGGAAGAGCGGCGTGCACTGGCTGGGCTTGAGGGCGGGCGGGGAGCGCAGGTAGGTCCTGTTCTTCAAGGTGGGCTCCTGGGCAGCGAGGGAGAGAACGTAGATGTCGGTGTGCTTCATGAGTTCCTTTTGGACGCCAGAAGGGGCAATATAGACAAGGTCACTAAATATATGAAGAGTATCAGCATGATGTGGCTCAACCTATACATGAGATGGTCTGGAGAAGGTTGACGGTGAAGGCGATAGGTGGGATTTCTCAAGGTATGGCTCGCAATCAGGATAACGGCGAGAAATTTATGGTAAACAAGGTCTATTTTCTGAAGCAACTCACTCGTCTCGGATTGAGCAGCCTCCGCCAGTGCCAGTGACCCAGCCCAGGGTCCAAAACTTGGCGCAGAGTGAGGGGATGAGGTTCGCCGGGTGTTGAGCATCATCCGAGGTGATGAGCTTATCTGCTTCGTTGGCAGCCGTGGTCTCCTCTAGAGAGTTGTATTTTCTTTTGGTAGCCATGACCTTGGCTAGGAAGGTGCTTTTTCTTTAATTTGGGTGCTAAAATTACAGCTGAATATTTTCTGGGCTTGAATCGAAAAAAAAGACGGTTTTCGGAGCTTCTCATTGCGATTTTGCGTCATTGGGAAAATTGTGGGGCGCGGAAAGAGAGCCGGACAACGTGGGCTTGAGGTTGGCAAACAGGCATTCCATCAAGATTG
Organism: Zarea fungicola; assembly: GCA_900169235.1. Classification (NCBI taxonomy): domain Eukaryota; kingdom Fungi; phylum Ascomycota; class Sordariomycetes; order Hypocreales; family Cordycipitaceae; genus Zarea; species Zarea fungicola. Next base: position 46,502 of record FWCC01000377.1, read on the forward strand.
ATGATGAGTCTCTGGTGGAAATGTGGTTTGCATGTGAACTATTTCATGAACAAAATGGTGTGTATGTCATGACAATTTAATTTAATAATCCTCGGGATCTGAAAAACAAGATCTTCAACTGAACAGTGTCCGTCATACCGGGTGTGGTGCATGGCTTGCATATTAGTACACCGACATTCGTGACCGGTTGTTTCCCAAGGTTTGCATTTTTTAAAAAAGAGGAAAGCAAGTCCTCTCATTGACTTTGAGGTTTTGGTTCCCAAGACAGAATTGTAATGCCTTTAAAGCCAGGATGGCAGGATGGCAGGATGGCAGGGAAAGACTCTGTACTGCTGAATACCTCCCAACCACACACAGTCTGCGGGTTCTGCCTCGCCCACATCCAAGTCAACAAATGAAGCAGCAGCAAGATATTACCATCTTCAGGTGCTTTAGATTGTTACTTCTTCTGTCTCAAGAGATTTTGGATACTGTAGCAGTTGCACCGAATGTATTAGCTGAGATTGTTGAAGCCGCCGTAGCTATTTGTCACCCAATAGAGTCCAATTCTCATCAAGCACGTTTTGTGCACTGAAATTGGCAGCTATTCGTATATTAAGGAGCATTTACTCCTCAATGCTAAATTCGCCACATCTCACCGATACACAAGATAACTATGGTGCAAGTGACAACCCACAGAAACACAGTGCTGTGCCCCGTGCTCTGCCGAGCTTCTTGTAGCAGAAAAGGTCGTATTTATTTGTTACTCCGTGCCGTGCAGTGCATAGCGGGCCGCACTTATGCAGTTGTTGTGATGCGGCGTACAACTCACACACTCATGGCGTCGTAGTAGACGCAGAGCCAGCTCCAGTACTCCGTAAACTAGTCACCGTTTGCGGGCAATGGGTTTCATCCACACAAAAGCAACAAAATTAGAGAATTCCATACGCCATGTTTTGGCAACGGATTGCTGAGGAACGGCCTTGTCTTGGATGGGTTTGTGCGGCGTTCAGTTGGTAGTTCCGTCTGAGACTTTCGCTAGCTTTCTTTAGCACTTCCTGTTTGACGGAAAACAAAATAAATAAAAGAGAATTTCAATGGCAAGGGTGTCACGAGAGCAAAGCAGGACAGCGAGTAATCCCGCATAAGAATCTAGTTACATGCAAGGTTATGAGTGGGAAATTGCCACAGCAGACAGCGACGGGCCGTGGGAGAGAGTAGAGTTACGAGAGAGAGCGCAGAAAAGGATGGGGAAAATAACAAGACAGCCCAAGGTTCGTCGGGCTGCCGATCACCCAAGACACTGACCGGAGACTGGCACATATGCAAGCACCAGTGCCCGTTGCCCACACCAGGTGGCGGGCGCGGGCAAACAGAAAAACAAATACGAGGATGCAATGCACGGTGGTACTGCCACTTGGAAACTCCATAATTTTGCTTTCTTTTCATGCATTGAATTGAGAAACTTTTGCTCTTTCAGCGATAACCAGTATGTTGGCGCATCATGCAAGGAGCTTTGCGCAAGTCAGCCTGTGACAAGGAAAAAGAAAAAACTCCTAGGGTGCCTTTTTGGAGTGAGTCGTGCTCAGACTTGCAGCTAGCCAGGGGTCAAGCGCCCGCCACAAGCAAGGTAGCGTGACTCGACTTGAGCCAAGGGGACAGCTCATTTTAAATCTGCAGCCATCAGCATCAAAGTGACTGGGATGAATGGGCCATTGGTCTTGTTCCCCAGATGGGATGCCCACCCAGCTTGGAGGCTTGGATGCACGATCAGCATGCCAGGTCCATCACACTCACACACCCCTTGTCCCGTTCATAAAATTAGTTAGTTATTACCTCGCCAAATGGCACAGAGTTTCTACACCCTGTTCCAGCTCCCCAAACTGTTCTCTGGGCGCTAACGGCAGGCTGTTAAGACAACCCATAGCATTAGTACCTCGACAGCTTTTTCAACCACAAAATGCTTTGGGGGACCCAGGAACCAATAATCGGTCAACCTGTGAAACTTGCTTGCCAAGTTTTGTCCAAATAAGAGGCGTTGCCGAGCTTCCAAAATCCACATCTCTCAGCCCATCCCATCTCCATACCACACACACCCAGTCCACACCCCTAGTCATTCTTGGTCCTCCTCGGGTACCGGTGCAAATGGGTCAAAGCTCGTGTTGCATGGAGACAGAGGCCCAATTGTAATCCGTACAGTACTATTATTTCCAGGTCAGCCCAGTAGATGGGTCGTTTCCTCCGATGGCTTGAGCGGGAAGATGGGGGAGAGCTGGACAAAAGATTTAATATAACTAGAGCGGCCCCATCTCGCTTCTGCGTTCCGTCTTCTACTTCTTTTCTGCCTTGCATCCAGTCACATTCGTTTCTTTCTGGCTCTAGTCCCTACTCTCGTTAACAAGCTCCTCTCTTCATTTTTACCATTTATACCCATTTACTACTTAATATCATTCAAGATGCGTTTCTCTGCTCTCCTCGCTCTCGGCGCCGCCTCTATTGTGGCTGCCCAGTCCTCCACCAGCAGCGCCGCTGCTCCTGTCTCCTCCCAGGAGACTTGCATCAAGAACTGTGGTGACGACGTCAACTGCAAGGCTCACTGCATCACTGTATGTCTATACTTGCTCTAATTCACCTGGAGAACCTGGAATCGCGTTTGCATGTTCGGTTCGGCTGCCGAACCCCAGACACATCCAATGACCAGGGCCGCCCCCGCGAGCGCTATCTCATTTCAACCATGCCTTTTTTTTCTGTGAAACCCTGTCGTTTAATACTTCATTTTTTAATGTCTGTTTCTTGCTAACACTCTTCGCCTTGCTCTTTGTAGGTCCCTTCTCCCAACGACAGCCAGGCCAATCAGACCACCGAATGCGCCGCCAAGTGCCCTCAGGGTGACGGCAGCCCTGCCGACACGCAGAAGTACAGCGACTGTGTCCAGAGCTGCATCAGCAAGTACTTCTACACCACGGAGTCTGGCACCCCCAACTCCGGTTCCGGCTCTGGCTCCGGCTCCGGTTCCTCTGGCTCCTCTGGCTCTGCCAGCTCCGGCGCTGCTGCCACGTCTACCAGCGGCGCTGCTAGCCCCAGCTCTACCTCTGGCTCCGGCTCCGGCTCCGGTTCTGGCTCCGGTTCTGGCTCTGGCTCTAGCTCTGGCAGTGCCGCCAGCTCTGGTGCCGCCGCTACCAGCTCCGGCTCTGGCTCGCAGACCAGCGCCAGCGCCAGTGCTACTCCTTCCACCAAGGGCAACAGCGCTGCTGGCCTCACTGGGGCCTCGGCCGCCGTCTTTGGTGTCGTCGCTGCTCTCTTTGCTCTCTAAATTCGTCTTTAAAATACCAAGCCAAATGTGATTCTTTCTTCTCTTCACTTTGACTATGCAGATGTATTCTTAATATACGGATTATGGATGCCCGGAGTTGGCAGGAGGATGTAATGTGATCAGGACTGTCATATGCCTGCGAGTTGGGGATGGACTCGCAATTAATATACATACAATTTTGATTATGGGCTCTGCCCTGCGATTTTTTACCCTGAAATACAGGCTTGTCTTGATTATTGAGCATGAATTTGTCCCGTGGTATATGTGATGTTTGTTTGGCGTCTGTTTGTGTGGCTGCATATACTTACCCTGCATCTGGTTCGTTTACTTGGCTTCCGCATATCTGGCTGCTTTCAGGACGCCTGCGTGTAGAAGTATTGCCAACGGTTGTCTCCGATTGTTATCTGACTTTTTGCGTGCTCTGTGGTTCATCAATCTCTCAAAAATGAGTGGGCAGGTGTCAAGATCGGTTGCAGCCCGATCTACATTTACATTGTGGCTGTTCGGGCCTTACAAATGCACTACGAGATACCATTGCCTGGCCATGGCTGGTAATACCGAAGTACAGAAACCACAACAACAGTAGTCTTTTGACCTACAATGTAATTGATTAGTTAAATGTAAAAGATGAAGTCTCGTTTTCAAATTGTTGGCCATCCAGAAACTCTGCTCATCCGACTTGAATAACAGCGGAGTGTACCGGTCCGATGGTGGCTGTGGGGTCAGCTTTTGGCTCATCTGGAACCAGGAACTGGCTTTTTGAAGCGTGACATGAATATCCGTACTCTGCATCAGGCAGATGTGATTTGGCACAAAATTTGTCTTTAATGGAGATGGCAGAATATTCCTCTTGTTGGAAGCCCAGGTTGATTTCACATGAGTAATTTCTCTCTATTCTGTAATACTGGCTGTAGAAGGACGGCTTTGATACACGTGGCCAACAGAGAAGAGAATGGCCAGAGGTGCTACGAGACCCCCACTGGAATATGTACGTGATGCTGCCGATGGGCCACTGACAGGCTAGCCTGCAACCGAATGTGTGGCGGCATATGTTGGAGAACAATGGCTTCAGAGTCCAGCCTCTCATTTTAGTGGCTCTCAAGTGCAGTGGCTCTACACATCCATGAACCCTCTCTGCAAAAAGAGAAAAAAAGAAGATGAAAAGAATATCACGCAATATAAAGTGAGATATCAATTCATTGACACCACAAAATGGATGCACTGCGCAATGGTACCATTTTGTTGAGACTTCACTCATCATAACTCATACCTTGCATAGTAAGCTGTATTGGGACACGGGTTTCGAAAGCTTTCCACTGTACTCCTTCCACGGTAACCGGGCCACTGTAACACCGGTGGGGAGTCACTTTTAGCGCCTGGGCCAGCACTAACAGCTGTGCCTGTGCAGCACGCAGTCACCACGGTAGTCCAACTGGCAGTGAGGAGCCGCTTCACCAAAGTATCCACCACGGCCTGGTTGGAGTTCTGGCCAACCCCCGCATAAATTGTAGGGTCCTCAAATCAACGTGTCCTTTATGTCGGGGTAGCTTCCTTCATCTAGAGCCGTAACCTCTTCAGTTATCCGCATCTTCACTCTCTTCCCCTTCCTCTACCCAACCGCACTCTCGGTATTTCTTCACCTTTGAGCGCTGGGACGGCATTGGTATTTCCTCAACCCATCTGCCAATTTCTCTTGTTTCCTTCTCCCCCTGCATCCTGTTGCCCTCTGTTTAATTGGCTTCTGTGATCCCTCGTTGGCCATCATGAAGTTCAACACTGTTGCTGCTGCCATGTCGGCGGCCATGCTCGCCGGCGTCGCTCACGCTGAGGAGCCCGAGGCCTCCCCGGTTGCTGTCGAGCTCCCCACCTTTACTGTGAGTGCCCTTTTTCGTCGATTGTAATGGCATCGACTCTACCGTGGTACCAACGCGATCACTGCCAAGCAACCTCACCACACCATCGAATTTCCGCTGACCAATTTTCTCTTTTGTATAGCCCACTACCCTCAAGGCGGGGTTCCTTGAACAGTTCACCGATGACTGGGAGAAGCGCTGGAAGCCTTCTACAGCCAAGAAGGACATGGCCGGCTCCGACAAGGACAAGGAGGAGGAGGAGTGGGCATATGTTGGCCAGTGGGCTGTTGAGGAGCCTACCGTCTACAAGGGCGAGGAGGGCTCCAAGGGTCTTGTTGTCAAGAACCCTGCCGCTCACCACGCCATTTCGGCCAAGTTCCCCAAGAAGATTGACAACAAGGGCAAGACTCTTGTTGTTCAGTACGAGGTCAAGCTGCAGAGTAAGTCTATGCTCCTCAATTCGCAACTGCACCGGTACCAGGGTTTTGGGCCAAGGCTAACATCATCTCTTTCCAGAGGGCCTCGAGTGCGGTGGTGCCTACATGAAGCTCCTTCGTGACAACAAGGCTCTTCACCAAGAGGAGTTCAGCAATGCTACCCCCTATGTCATCATGTTCGGTCCCGACAAGTGCGGCCACACCAACAAGGTGCACTTCATCTTCAACCACAAGAACCCCAAGACTGGAGAGTACGAGGAGAAGCACCTCAACTCCCCCCCCTCGGCCAAGATTGTCAAGACCACTGAGCTTTACACCTTGATCGTGCACCCCAACAACACCTACGCCATCCGTCAGAATGGTGAGGAGGTCAAGACTGGTTCTCTCCTCGAGGACTTCACTCCCTCCGTCAACCCCCCCGCTGAGATTGACGACGCCAAGGACACCAAGCCCGAGGACTGGGTTGACCAGGCCCGCATCCCCGACCCCGAGGCTACCAAGCCCGAGGACTGGGACGAGGACGCTCCTTTCGAGATTGTCGACGAGGAGGCCACCAAGCCTGAGGACTGGCTCGAGGCTGAGCCTCTTACTGTGGCTGACCCCGAGGCTCAGAAGCCCGAGGACTGGGATGATGAGGAGGATGGTGACTGGGTCGCCCCTACCGTCCCTAACCCCAAGTGCGCTGATGTCTCTGGCTGTGGTCCCTGGACGAAGCCCATGACGAAGAACCCCGACTATAAGGGCAAGTGGAGCGCACCTTATGTTGACAACCCTGCCTACAAGGGACCCTGGGCTCCTCGCAAGATCAAGAACCCCGCCTACTTCGAGGACAAGACCCCTGCTAACTTTGAGCCTATGGGTGCTGTAAGTTTATGCAATGTCTCCTCGTGGTGGCACAAACATGTTACTAACTGACGCGTTTTTAGATTGGCTTCGAGATCTGGACCATGCAGAGCGATATCCTCTTTGACAACATCTACATTGGCCACTCCATTGCCGACGCCGAGAAGCTTGCCGCTGAGACCTGGGCGCCCAAGCACGCTGCTGAGCAGGCTCTCCTCGAGGCTGACCAGCCCAAGCCTGAGGAGCCCGAGTCGCCCAGTGACCTCAAGTTCCTCGACGACCCTGTCCTCTACGTCCGCGAGAAGGTTGACCTGTTCATTACCATTGCTCAGCGCGACCCCATTGAGGCTATCAAGTTCGTTCCCGAGGTTGCTGGCGGCATCGGCGCTATCCTCATCTCTCTGATTGCTCTCATTGTCGCCCTTGCTGGCTCCGGCCCCGCTCCCCCGGCTCCCGCCAAAAAGGCCGCTGCTACCGGTGGCAAGAAGGAGAAGGCTTCCGAGGCCACCACCACCGGCGCTGAGAAGGCCAAGGGCGATGCCACTAAGCGCACCACTCGCAGCCAGAACTAGAGTGCTATTGTATATCCGGGAACGAGGGCGAGGCGTAGCGGATGAGAGACGGCGAGGCAGAATACCAAAAATGAAATTACTTGTGATTATAGCTGAAATTTGAGATGAAGCCAGATGTGTACTTTTTCTACGATGCAATGTTATATGCCGATGCAAAAATGGCTAGAGCTGTACGGGGGAGTATTGAGTACTGGGCGTACCAATTTGGGCGTCTGCAAAATCGAGAGAAGAATGCATGAGATATTTTATACTATGATTACATTTTCGATTGGTGATATGATGGTGCGTGAGGGTTATGGGGTTGGTTGTTGTATAGATTGCGGTTCCGCTTGTGCCACTGTATCTGATCTGTTTTGATAGGCGCCCTCTTGCCCCAGGACAGATGGAGGACGCCCTCCTGGGTTGTGCCTATTTCTTCTAATCTTTTTTAGCATATTTACTGATAATTTAGAGCAGACGCGCCCTCTTGCTCTGGAGCAGACATCCACAAGACCACGGGCTAGTCAGAGTGGCTCATGGGTATTGGCTCGTTGATAGCACCGTGGCCCTGTACCACTAATAAGAGTCGTATCCGGTAGCGGAGACTGCTGTGGCGAGACTCCTCCAGACCAGCAAGGCCATGCATGGCAAGCCCACAGGAACTTTGGCCGTCGGCATTCGCGGAAGCCGGCGGCCTAGTGAAGGAGACCCCAAACGGTCTAAAAAATTTGGTACCAAGGTCTACCTACACAGGTCGCAAAGCTGCAGAGCGTAATCAAGGTCCCCCAGAGAATGGGCTCGGGTGAAGGGCTGCAGGCCCACAAATCAGTCCTTCGCTGCCCCGACTTGACCGACCGTAACCGCGCCTTCTGGTAACTTACAACCGTTCCCCACGTAATAGCAACCTGGAGAGGACAAGAGACATTCGCCCCAAATAATAAAAAGAGCCGTCTGGGTCCCCGTCCTGCCCAGTCTCTCTTTTTCCCTCTCTTTTAAAGTAGTACGTCTGTTTTCATATTTTTTATCCCATCACATCTCTTCCCATCTCCGCTGACGATTGGATCCCGGTCGTCTCCGTTGTTGTGAAGATGCGTCGGCTCATTACTCGCAGCGTCTCTGTCAGCGCTGCTGCCCGTACACCAGCTTCATCTGCTGCTCCTCGTTCCTCGCTCGCCGCCATGTCGTCGTCGTCGCCGTCGTTGTCCAAGAGCAGCATTGCTGATGTGGCCGCGCGGAGAATCCATGCCACGGCCCAGCAGATGCGCCCTGCTGCTGCCAATGCTCTGGCTTCAACCGCCACCAGCTACCCCACGACCCACGACAAGATCCAGTCTGTCGAGAACACGCCGTACTTTATCGACAACAAGTTTGTCCAGTCCAAGGCGGCTACCTTTATCGACTTGCCCGATCCCGCCACCAATAATCTCGTCACCCGCGTGCCCCAGATGACCGACGAGGAGATGAAGGCTGCCGTCGCCAGTGCGCAAAAGGCCTTTGAGTCCTGGCGCAACACCTCAGTCCTCGCCCGCCAGGCTATCATGTTCAAATTTGTGGCTCTCATCCGCGAGAACTGGGACCGTCTGGCTGCCAGCATCACCCTTGAGCAGGGCAAGACCTTTGCTGATGCCAAGGGTGACGTCCTCCGTGGTCTGCAGGTTGCTGAGGCTGCTTGTGCCGCCCCCGAGCTCCTCAAGGGCGAGGTCCTCGAGGTTGCCAAGGACATGGAGACGAGAACCTACCGGGAGCCATTGGGCGTCGTTGCCGCCATCTGCCCCTTTAGTAAGTGCTTCTTGACTGATGCAAAAACAATTAAATTTCCCTCTTTTTACTTACACGCAAAAAAAAAAACTAGACTTCCCTGCCATGATTCCTCTTTGGTGCATTCCCATGGCCACCATTACTGGCAACACCCTGATTCTCAAGCCCTCTGAGCGTGATCCCGGCGCCGCCATGATCCTCGCTGAGCTGGTCCAGAAGGCTGGCTTCCCCGAGGGTGTCGTCAACGTTATCCATGGTGCCCACAAGACTGTCGACTTTATCCTGGACGAACCCGCCATTAAGGCCATCAGCTTCGTCGGTGGCAACAAGGCCGGCGAGTACATCTTCACCCGCGGCTCCGCCAACGGCAAGCGTGTCCAGGCCAATCTGGGCGCCAAGAACCACGCCGCTGTCCTGCCCGACTGCAACAAGAACCACTTCATCAACAGCGTCGTTGGTGCCGCCTTTGGTGCCGCCGGCCAGCGCTGCATGGCCCTGAGCACCCTCGTCATGGTCGGTGAGACCAAGGAGTGGCTGTCTGAGGTTGCCGACGCTGCCAAGGCTCTCAAGGTCGACGGCGGCTTCGAGGCTGGAGCCGATCTCGGCCCCGTCATCTCCCCCTACAGCAAGGAGCGCATCGAGAAGCTGATTGAGAGCGCTGAGAAGGAGGGTGCCACCATCTTGCTCGACGGTCGCGGCTTCAAGCCCGCCAAGTACCCCAACGGCAACTTCATTGGCCCCACCATCATCTCCAACGTCACGCCCGACATGACTTGCTACAAGGAGGAGATCTTTGGCCCCGTCCTGGTCTGCCTGAATGTCGAGACAATGGATGATGCCATTGCGCTGATTAACAAGAACGAGTACGGTAACGGTGTCGCCATCTTCACCAAGTCTGGCCCCACCGCGGAGACGTTCCGTCGCAACATTGAGGCTGGTCAGGTTGGTATCAATGTGCCAATTCCCGTCCCGCTGCCCATGTTCTCCTTCACCGGAAACAAGAAGAGCATTGCCGGAGGTGGTGCTAGCACTTTCTACGGAAAGCCTGGTATCAACTTCTACACGCAGCTCAAGACTGTAACTGCACTGTGGCAGAGCGCTGATGCTGTCTCCAAGAAGGCGACAGTTGCCATGCCTACTCTGCAGTAAATTGGACTGGGAAAAGGAGAAAGGAAATAATAAAAAAAGTTGTTACTTTTTTTTTGTGAAATTTATTTTTATGGCGAACTCTAGGATTGATTACGTAGCATATAATGTCTACCAGATGAAATAATAATTTTCAAGTTTTGGAAAGCAATTGAGACGCTTTGAACAATTTTCGAGTGATCTATAGGTCCGTCCTCGATGTTAGCCTCGCGATGATGGTCCATCTGCAACGAAAAACTTTATAAGCTTGTCGAGGCAACTTGCGAGATATTTTGATTTTGCGCCCTATGTATTTGCCCAGAACGAACGCCCTCTACTGCTGGACTTACAGCCCCGGTCAGTAGCCTCGATTGGATGGGCCGCAGCCCACAATGTATTAATAGAAGCCTAGGTTTTATGCTGTGGCCAGTGCGTCCATTATCAGTCGATCCCTTTGAATCTATTAAATTGCACCAAACAAGATTGTCTTTGTGTGATGGCTTTCCGCAGTCCGGTGCTCTTTTTCTAGTGCGAGCCGCTTTCGGCTGCTAATTACGGCTGATGATAGTTGCGTAATACGCTGCCAATGTCAAAAAAAAAAAAACAAAGGCAAAGAACGCGTCTCAGGATGAGAGAGAACCAAAGTTAAGCTCAGTAAACCACCTGTTTGCTTTAAACTTGTGGTGTGACCGTCTCAGCTTAGAAAAGGTTGATAAAGCCTTCTAAGGAGGAGACGCGACAATAACCATCTGGAACGCTGTTTACCAGCCCCCCCGCTTGTAGGACCTGTTAATTATTTAAGATTAACTTTCTCTCGAATTTGTAATCTAAATAATAAATTGGCTATTTTCATGTAATTTTAAAACCTGATTGTGGCTCGTTCCTTCCGTCATTGTAGCGCTGGTAGTTCTTTCCATGCTGTGATGGACAGTACGATCGCTCTTCAGGGTTAGGGAAACAATGTCTACCTCGATATAAATAAACCAAGATCTTCTCCCATAGCAAGAAGTCAGGCTACAAAGATTTACACCCCAACACAAAATATCAGACGGCTTCGAGCAATTCCTTGGCCTTTTCAGCTGCTACGCTCCAGCGTCACGCCAGCTCCACGACAGTCCACTATAGACCGCGCTAATCTAGATTGCCGAGAGGATGCTTCTGTCATCATAGTTATACCTGCCGAGAAACACGGTCTCATTTTAAGTACCGAGAACGCGTGGCATCGCAACCACCCCATACAAATGCCACAAGACAGTACTCCGTAGAGGCGGCGGTTGGGATACCATGGAACTAGCGAGCTTACCGTATACCATATTTTTGGAAATCTTTATATATCTTTCTCCGCACGAGGCCGTTGCAGCCCGCCGTGTTTCTCGCAGTCTTCGTGCGGCCCTGATCCAAAACCCGCTCTCCATCAGCTTACTCCAGCTGCACTTTCCGCGTGCCCGTGAAGCTCGCGATTTCCGTCGCTTCTTTCAAACAGAATTCAGAGGTGGCGATGGTGAACCCATTGCTTTACTGCGGCAATATGAAGAGATTAACTGGGCTGCCGTCTTTGCCACCGTCGCCCGCCGTTACCATTACCTTGGCACGGCGACGCCGCGTACTACGATCACGGTGCCTGTGAGCCACGACTCTAGGTGGCTGCGGCCCCAATTACCCTGGAATCGCTGCCTGGATTTAATCCGCGAGACGGCTTTTTGCCGCCCAGACCCCGTCTGGACCTGTGATGTTCCCGCGGGCGTCGTGGTGTACCCGGTAGACGGGCGGCAGTACATGCTTCGAGATGTACATAGTGGCCGGACCTGGGCCTTGCCGTTTGATACGTCGCACAAGTATGTGCAGCGCGTACGGTTGCGCCATGGGATCCTCATTTTTGAGTGGCATGAGGACAAGCCTTGCGATTACGCCTACTCCTCAGACGAGTCGGGAAGCGAGAAGATGCTCTTGATGCATTATGCCACGGCGTATGATGTCAAGAGACGGAATGAGAACCGCGGTCCTGGTGGCGAGGAAGACTATTTTTGGCAACACTGTAGAAACAAAACCAATGAAGATGATGACATAGAAGAAGAAGATGATGATGCGAGGAAAAGCAAATGGGATATTACATTTCGCGCCACGTGGAAGATTCACCCTACAGGCCTCTTGTTTGATACGCGCTACTTCTCTACACACAATGCTTCGCACTACGCGGTTTACATCTGGCAGCCAAACAGCACCCCGGTCTTGAGTATCCCTATGCCCGCCGCCTCGGAGCCGACGGAAATCTTCTGGATATGGGACCTTGGTGAACCACAACAGGAAGAACCATTGGCCGACGAAGCGACTGTGACCAAAGAAGTGAGGCAAACTGTTGTCCACGCTGCAAGAACAGCAGATTCATCACGCCGCGAGGACAAGGGACCGCGCTGCATCAGTCGATTCGAATGGCATCTTCTCGATCATTGGGACGTCCGCCAAGGTCATCGACCGACCATACAGTGCCTGCGTCTCGACGACTGCACCCGGGACGCCAAGACAGGTGCCGCCACGGGCCACGTCTTTGTCGTTGAGGAGGAGCACCGCTGGTCAGCCGGTCGCCACGCCAGGCACAGGCGGCTAGGGCAGCATCATGTCAAGACCACAGGGATACCGCTGGGCGACGGACCCAAGCCGGTCGGGCCGCGCTGGGTGGACGAATGCGGGCAGCAGGAGCACCAAATTGGGTCGGCAACGACGGGACAGCTGCCGTTTTGCTGGCGTGGAGAGCAGTGGTGGCAGCGGCGACGTCTTCATGGCGAAGTAGAGCAAAACGGACTGCTGCAGGCTACTACTTCTTCGCTGTCGCCAATAGAAAGAAGCACCTGGCCGGGGAGGTGTCCTTGTTGGCGCCACGACGACTTTCCGTATCTGACAGTGTCTGCGGTCCACGACGTCGGGGCGGGCGTGTGGTTCAGTGCCCGACACTGCGACGCGCTGTCGAAGAACATTGCGGCGCGGCTGAGCATCCATGGTGTTGCGCGGCCAACACGAAACCGTCGCCTTGATTGGCCACAAAAGACGACAGCGATATCCGGGAGCCAGTGGAGTCGCAGTAGTTCTGGTAACGATGAAAGCAGCGGCAGCAACGCTGGCGGTAGTATTAAATTAAGCGACAATATTGGGAACACGAGGAGGAGGATGAGTCGGTTGCTTTCAAAACGTAGACACGAAGACGATGATGAAGATGACTATGAAACTGCCTTTGAGGGAAAGGAGGAGGACGGGAAAGATGGGTTTCAGGAGTCAGAACATCCCGGAATTCAGTTTGCAGACGATACTTGGGCGAGAATGCTCGCCGCTGACTACATTTGTGGTGAGGAGCGGTGGCTCATGGGGCAGGATATCGATGGGAACATAACCATCATGTATTTTTGATCAAAACGGCTCTTTGCCAAAAGAAAAAAAAGAGAACAAGGTATATATATCTATGTATATTTATGCGCGAGCGATTGTAATCAAACCCGTAAAAACCCAACTGTTTGTCTTATAGCGAAAGAATTCTATATATGTTTTCATCAACAGCGGGGGAGAAATATCGCTGCGTAGTGCAAATAGCAATGCCAATATCGTAACCAGGACCAAACAAGAAAGAACAAATTGATGAGATGGATAGCTGTCTGGAATATCTTCCCTTGTTACACCAATCTTTCTATTGGGGAGAGACATCTTGCGGCAACTTGAGGAACCCGCCATAATATTCGTCCAACCACTTGGCCGCGTCGGCGCCCGAGTCATCCAGTCCAGTATCCCATCGGCCGACGGAGCCAACATAGCCATCAGGCCGCACGTTGATAATGGCCACTTCACCCGGTGCCAGGCGGCCAAGCCACTTTTCCGTGCAGCGCACGCCGCGGGTATCCTGCTCGGGCACGTTATCCAGATACAGTGTCCAGCGGCTTTCCTGGAGTAACGGTGGGAGGTCGGACAGCTCAAATCCAGACTTGGGCATCGATGCTGCGAATGTCTTTTGTTAATTATGGAACTTTTGTGGGGGATTCTCTGAGAGCGCTGTATATCTTACTGATGAGTGAAAATGTAAACAAATCACTGGCCTTGAGATACCGCTCTGGCCGTGTATATACGTCTTCTGGGTCGATCGGTCTTGGCCGTCTTTGGTAAGACGTAGTCGCTGCCGCGGACAGGGCGTTAACAAATGACGTGCGGGACGCGACCGAGTTGCAAAACGATTCGAGAAATGTGGCCGACTGAAAGATGTCCCACGCGAAAAGGTAAATGCGGAACTGACCCATCATGGGAATGTCGAGCTGGATATCTACAGGGTTCGCGTCGATATAACGGGTCACCTTGGCCGGCGGGAGGATGCAGCCTGGAAGTGCCGCCCCGGGACACATGAATGCAGATTCTTCATGGATAGTGCAAGGCTGAGTGAGGCTGCTGGGGCCATACTCGGCGCCAATGCCCGAAATGAAACGGACATTGAAGAGAAAGTTCTTCGCCAGAGCGACAGCATCGCCATTGGCAATCTGGTTGGCGTGCTCATAGTCAAAGTTAACCAGGTCCAGTGCGACCTTTCGGCGCTCATCCTCATAACTGGCCGTGAGTTCTCGGCGAGCAAAACCTCGTGCAGCAAGGTTAAGCTTCCATGCTAGATTCCACGAGTCGTGCATGGCCGTGTTCATGCCTTGGGCCGACTTTGGGGAGTGTGTATGGCTGGCGTCGCCGGCGAGGAAAACGGATGCCGATTCGTCACTGAAACGACTGGCTAAGCGCTGACCGACCTGGTAGCGACCGAACCATTCAATGCAGCTCCAATCAATGCTAAAGGGTGCCATGATCTTCCGTGCCTGCTCCATGACGAATGACTGACCAAGATCGTCTCCACGGGCAAGGTCTGCAAGTGCTGTTGGAGTATGGCAATCTTTGAGTTCAATATACAAGCGTGTCATATTGCGTTCGCGTGGTACAATGAGGATAGAACCATGTTGCTCCGAGTAGACGAGTGTTTTGGACCAAATGTCGGGAAAGTCGGTAATCAGTTCGCCGTCGAGGACACCCCAGATGGCAGGCTGCGAGACACCTACAGCTTCGACACCTGGCATAGCTTTGCGAACTCTAGAATGAGCGCCATCGCCTAAATTGGGCGTTAATAATTGTAACGGCGCAGTTCAGAGCAAAACTTACATCCAATCAGGAATTCAGCTAGAATTGGTTGGATTTCGTCACTACCGGCGTTTCTATAATTAACTTGGACAGAGCATTCGCCAACTTTGTTTGGAATTGGTTCGTAAGACTCAAATGAGACATTGCGCATAACTTCTTTGCCTCTTAAGCGCATATCTTGCATGAACAAGTCTTCAACCATGCCCTGATGGGCAAGCAGGAGACATGGGTCCAATACGTCAATGACAGGCGGGTAGTGCACTTCTCGGCCCAGTCGATGTAGTTTTTCGGCTGGCGTACTGCGCCAGAACGAAATATCAAACACCTTGACTCCTCGTCGCAGCAGCGGGTCGGCTAGTCGCATTTGTCGAAAGGTTTCTATGGTTTTGGGTTGGAGGCCGTCGGCTCTATCATCACGTCAGCTGTAAGTGGTGACGTGCGTTACTGGGGAGCACCAAGTTACCTGCCAACAGTTGTGTTGCCATCTCGTTCATCAATCACTTGCACGTCTATCCCGAACCGAGCAAGGTTGCATGCAAGCATGAGACCCGCTGGACCAGCACCAACAACACAAACTTGACATTGTGGGACTGATGATCGAGGAAGCTTGAGTTTGGAGAAGGAAGTTGAGATTTCGCCGTTTGGGGAGGGTGAATGTCGGAGAATCTGTTCCTCACTGGACGTTTGGCTGGGAGACCTAACCGATTGCAAGATACCTGGTGCCATAGCAGCACTTTGCGCAGGGCGTGGTGTTTATATTGGGAAGACGAGAACTTTCAGACCGGGTAATGAATATGTGCAAGACAAAGAAGTATGTATTTGAAAGAGTGTTTGGAAGCACTGTTTTGCAGCGATTACTGGAGTACGATGAATGGTGGTGGCTCTTCTTTGTTGTTGGTGATCAAAATAGCGGCAGGATAGTGTCAGCCCAATGTGGATGGCGGGCAACGTATTCGGAGTAAAACAGGCGATGCGCTAAAATTTCGAAAAGAAAACGGGGATTAAATAGGCTGTATCTTTCCTTCTTGTCTTTCTGGTCTCTAGCTACCAGTCTGATCCAGAGGTGAAAAGAGAGAGAATGTGGACGCTGTTGCAGTTCCGCGTGTGTTGTACAACCATGCAAGGGACAAAGAAGAGAAGAGAGAGGCAAATTCTCTCAAGACAATGAAACGTCAAGGAGGAACAGAAAGGCAAAAAATTAAAAACATATGACCCCAAACATAAACTGCAACTAGCTCCAACACTAGAGACACAGGAGTAGGACAGTGCATCGACTTCATCGTGATATGGCATGATTTCTGCAGCGACTGTGGAGGTCAGACAGTCGCTTCTGGCCAAGACTGGTGGGCGACAACCTTGACCACCACGTTGCGGTGGCCAGGCGCAAGACAAGGGACTACCAGTGAAAAAAAAAAAAAAAAGGGTTCGATTAATTAGAAAAGGACCCAGAGAAAAGCAAGGCCGCGGGACAAACAGGCGCCCAGTTGGCCATCTTACCAGTGCCGTTGCAGAATTCGTGGAGGCCTAGACTTAGATTGTCGTTAGGCTGGCCCCACGATGTCAAAGTGGTCTGATTTCGATGCCCAGCTGGCCGTTGTCGTGGTTCCAAAGTGGCGCCATAATTAACTAATCTCCTTGGTGGAGGAGCCTTGACAGGTGTGCTCTTACACAAGAACGGAGTATATTCTGACTTTTGGTATTTGATATCTCGTGGCTGAGCTCCGCATCAGCAAAGGACAGTCATTCGCACGTTTCCTCCTGGCTGATTCAGAGCCCCGAACCTGCCTGACATCCATCATGTTGGGGTATGGTGATGGGCCAACATGGCTGTGCTGCGGGTGATGAAGCCTTGCGGCAGTTGCTGTTGTCGGTATTAATAAAATGCAGGGCGATGCCGAAAGTGGCAGAAATGGCACACGACCTGTCGGCGCCCCCGGATATCCATTCTTGCCAGACGGTGATGCTCTGTGGTGAATTATCTGGGTCGTGTCGGTTGTTGGGTGGTGTACAAATGTAAAAATTGGCAGTAGCAGCAGCGGCAGGTACCAAAAAATGTCTGCAAGCTGTTTGCCAGCTGCCCACCAAACAAAACATATATTTACAACAAATATCGACAAATATGGCTGGATTATTTCTACCAAAAAAAACATAATTAAAATCTTATACAATTTGTGGTGTAGCAGGAATCATTCTCAAAATATCATTCTCCATTGTCCGACATTCTCCTCCACATTATTATTATGTCCTTGCCTCCTAGCGTCGAGCCGCCTTCTCTTTTGCCACTGTATTCGGAATTTATTCATTCACTTTGCATCTGATACTCATACTCGCATGAAAAAAAAGTCTCCGACTTCTCCCATGATGCTTTTACACTTTAACCTTCCATTCTTAGTGTCAAATAGGGTTCATAGCACACCTACTGAGCCGCTCTGCTCTACAAGACTACAAACCCCCTAGTCTTGCGAAACCAGCACTGTGCTCGAGCTACCATCTTCCGTCTTCTCCGTTTCATACGAAGCATTCACATCCGCAACAACTTGGCGGCCATTCCAATTCTTCATGTACTTGTCGCCGTCGCGACGCGAGCGGTAGGAGATCCAGTCAGGCAAGACCCGTAGTAACGCCCCCAGCTGGCCCGTTTCTGGCAGAATAACGTTTCCACTACGGCCGCTTAGCACCTGCTTGACTACGCCGTCTGCTATGGTCTCAACCTCGAGACTGGGAACAAGGAAGTTGCTGCCTTGGTTAAAGCCCTGGAAGAGAGGAGTCTTGGTATGACTGGGCTGCACTATGACGGTGCGCACCTTGGGAGCATTGTATCGAGTGATGAGCTCGGCTGACAGGCCCTCGTGGAAGGCCAACGCGGCCGCCTTGGAAGCAGCATAGTCAACCATGGCAGGTGCTGTAATCCATGCAGCGGCCGAGGCAACCGTCACGACCATGCCGTGATTGCGCTCAATCATGTACGGTAGGAAGGCCTTGGTAAGCCAGTAATGAGCCAGGGTATTGACGTCAAACGTGAAGCGAACATCGCCGGGCTCTGCATCGAGAATAGTCTTGCCCCTGGCAACGCCGGCATTGTTGATGAGAACAGTAGGCTGTCCAACCTGGCTGCGGACCTTTGCCGCGACCTCTTCAACGCTGGCTGCAGAACGAATGTCGCACTTGTAATAGTGCACACGGGAGGCTTTCTTTAGTTAGCATTTTGGGTTCAATCGCAGCCCAACATCTGGATGCATGTAAAATCATGAATGAATTTCCAGTAATTCCAACTTACATGTGGGAAAAGACATTGGTTGAATGTCCAGCACTACAACCTTGATGGCCATCTCATCAAAGAGCTTGACAATGCTGCCGCCAATGCCAGCGGCACCGCCGGTGATGAGAACAATCTCGCGCGACCAATCATATCGGTCATTCAGCCAGTTGTTTCGGGTCTTTTCTGATAAATAGTTGACAATGGTTCGGATAATACCCAGATAAAAAAGTTTCTTGATGCCGCCCAAGGCAGTCGGGTGCAGAATCGCCAAGTCACGGCCGCGCTTGGTGAAGCGGGCCAGGAGTACCAGCGGCAGTACTAGAGACGGATTGAGAGCAGTCCTGGCAAACAGTTTATAGAGAGGCACGCTGTAGAGACCCTCTCGAGGCAAGAAACCTTGGTGCATAGGCATGATGGGCAGCTTTGGTGTCTTTGCATGTGCGTCTGCTGGCACGGGCTTCAGATGAACCTTGCGTTTGGTGGTGTTGAGGTGGTGCCTCGCAGTAAGTGGCGAAGCGTCACGCAGGCAGCGCCTATGTCAAAGCGCAGTCTTCGTTATTATTAAAATGTACAGAAATCTGGGAAGCTGCAACAATCTTTTTACAAAATAGAGCGAGGAAAGAGAAAATAAATGGTGGCACAAGCATCGTCTTCTTTCACGTTACGTTAGCACCTCGGCAAGCAACAAAATGCGGAGAAGCTCGCCCGTTCTGGCCATGGTGAAGCATATCGCCTATAATGAAACGGCCAATGTCCTGGCCTGACTGGTCCGCCGGAGCCCCTAGAGCCACCGAGCCCGCAGTACAAAGGGTTACTGGAAAGCGGCATTTGGGGGACAAGTAAAATGGCTGGTATGTACTTGTACCAATTAATAGTGCATGAAACTATTTAGCTCGTGCACAAATTTAAAGAGCACCATGGCTTATTTGTGTCTGTGCTTGTAGTACTACCATTAGTTAGGCGAGTACATGTCCTAGCCGCTAGCTTCCGCAGCCAACGTTGCAGAAGCTGTTATCAGACGGTACAACAAGTGTAAGAAAACTGCACCCACGGATCTTCGCCTCCACATGTGTACCTCTTCGAGTCTGGGGTTATGTTCAGCACCAGGCCATTGGCCAGGTAAAACATCGCTGCGTGCTTTAATGTTCTCTAAAGTAGAACATGATAGCCCCGGCAACCAGAAAGACCACTCTGTGCCCGGCGACCTCCGGCCCCGACAACCCAGGTCTCCTATAGCAGGTGGCCCCGCCAAGGTTCCAACCTCCCCCACGGGACGTCTCACGGACACCAGAGCCCACTGAAGCCCGCTATAGACGGGCTGTCGCGCGGCGATGCTCCACCGTCGAACAGTTCGCCGCACGAAGAGAGCCCCGGTTGAAGTTTTTATCCTTCCTCCATATCTGTGACTCTAGTTTCCGTGGGACAGCACAGTGTGTGCACATAATACCAGCTCCAATTGATACAAGATTACTCATCTCAACTACACCAACAAAAAGAAAACAAAGCCGCGTGCTGCTGCGCGAAAACGCAGTCAGACATAAAACTGCTGTCATGAAGTCAGCTCTTCTGCGACTCGCACGGCCGCAGCTCCTGAGCTCTCCCCGCTCAGCCAGCTTTTTGGTCACGCGATCATGCTCCCCTCGCACAATCTCTTCATCACCAGCTGCAGCTTCTGGTATCCGCCAATTGCTGTCAGTCTCGGAGGAAGTTGCCGAAGCTGTTGCCACAAACAAGCCCGTCGTGGCCCTCGAGTCTACCATCTACACTCACGGCATCTTGGGAAATGACCTTGCCCAGCAACATATCGACCTGGTGCGCAGCCACGGCGGTGTCCCCGCCATCATTGCCATTGTGGATGGCCGCCCCAAGGTCGGTGCCTCGTACGAGGATATCCTTCGCATGATTGAGGAAAAGGGCACAGTCAAAGCTTCCCGTAGGGATATCTCCTACTTGGTTGGAATGGTAAGCTCAACTTGATGTGAAATCTGAGCTTCAAACTATTGCCATCAGGCCTAACAGCTGCGTACAGGGTCTTAATGGTCTCAAAATACACGGCGGTACCACAATTGCTGGTACTATGCTCCTTGCCAAGGCAGCTGGTATCCGAGTCTTTGGCACTGGTGGCCTCGGTGGTGTTCACCGCGGTGGCGAAAACTCCATGGACGTCTCTGCGGACCTGACTGAGCTAGGCCGTACCCGTGTTGCCGTGATTGCCAGCGGCTGCAAAGGGTTCCTTGATCTGGCGCGCACGCTCGAGTTTCTCGAGACCCAAGGCTGCCTTGTCTCAACCTTTGCCGACGGCAGAACGGGTAATGTCGACTTCCCAGCCTTTTGGGCTCGAGACAGCGGAATCAAGAGCCCTACTACCGTCTATTCAGAGAAGGAGGCTGCCTCCATGATTTATGCACAGGAAGTGCTCGGCATTGAGTCTGGCATGCTCTTTGCCAACCCCATCTCTGAAGAGCATGGCATCCCTGCCACGGAGATGCAGGCCGTTATTGAGCAAGCTGTCAGAGAAGCCAACGAAAAAGGCTTCACAGGGAACAATAATACGCCATACATTCTGGGCCGTCTTAGAGAGCTCACCAGTGAAAAGACCGTCGTTGCCAACAAGTCTCTTGTTCAGGGAAATATCATCAGGGCCACCAAGGTGTCAGTAGAGCTGTCGCGTTTGCTATCATCCGGCCTAAACCAAGCTGGCAGCTCGTAAGTGCGATACCTAAGGCAACCCTGCCTTTAGAAATAGCTGTCTAATGTAGCCTAAATAGACCACCGTCACACCAAGCCGTCTTTGTCAGTGTCAAGCCCAACCCAACCATCAAGTCAGAGAGGACAGGTGAACCTGCAGCCAGTCCGAAAATTCTTGTTGCTGGATCTGTTGCGGTCGATTTGAGCTGTGATTATTCTACCCCCAAATCAGGGAACACAACGCCGCAGCCACATGTCTCCAACCCGTCTCGAATCAGCCAGTCTATTGGTGGTGTCGGCCGAAACGTAGCGGTGGCCGCCCACCTGGCCAGTGGAGGCTCTGGTGTACAGTTCTGCAGCATGATTGGAAATGATGTGTACGTTTTAATTTTCTGCTTTTTTCGCATTTATGGCCATGAAAACGTTGAGTACTAATCGTCACGCACAATCTAGGGCTGGTCAAACTGTTCTTACGTCTCTCGAAGATTCTGGCTTGGACACCTCCTCTATCAAAAAGCTGGATCTTCAACAATACCCCGAGGGCCGCACTGCTCAATACGTAGCTGTAAACGATGGGAGCAAGGACCTTGTACTGGCAATGGCTGACATGAATATATTCTCCAAGAATTCATTTTCTGATCACTGGCGCGCCTTGGTAGAATCTGCGAAACCAAGATGGCTGGTCGTCGACGGCAATTGGAGTCCACCTGAAATTAGAAACTGGATCAGAGCAGGCCAGAA
Source organism: Zarea fungicola (assembly GCA_900169235.1). Classification (NCBI taxonomy): domain Eukaryota; kingdom Fungi; phylum Ascomycota; class Sordariomycetes; order Hypocreales; family Cordycipitaceae; genus Zarea; species Zarea fungicola. Next base: position 68,194 of record FWCC01000377.1, read on the forward strand.
AAATGGCTCCAACGTTGTCTTTGAGCCTGTATCAGCAGAGAAATCTCGAGGCCTCTTCTATCCCGAGCGAGGTCTCCCTCGGCTCAACTTGTACCCTGAATCGAGCATCAGTCTGGCCTCACCAAACACCTACGAGCTGACGGCAATGCACTCAGCCGCCAAAGAGAATGGATATTTTGACGGAATGGACTGGTTTGAAGTCATTGATGCTTTTGGCATGCGAGGTGCCCGTGATCGATTCGTCCATCTCACCTCTGTCGAGCTCACCGACGCAGGCGTCCCCATCCAGACGATTCAGCTTCTCCCTTATATTCCCACAATTCTTACGAAGCTCGGCTCAAAGGGCGTGCTCATGACTGCAATTCTAGGCAAAGACGACCCTCGTCTGCGCGACAGAGATGAGGAAGAATTCATCTTGACCCGCTCGCCGCCTAACCACCCGGTCGTCGGCGGCGTGTACATGCGCCTGTTCCCGCCCGTGGAGAAGGTCGAGGATATTGTGTCTGTGAATGGAGTGGGTGATACATTCCTTGGTGTCTTGATATCTGGGCTCGCCCAGGGTGGCCGGGTGGATAAACTGGTCGACATTGCACAGCGGGGAGCCGTGATGACGCTGAAGAGCACAGAGTCTGTGAGCCCCAGCCTGGGCAGCCTGGCAGCTGACGTACAACACGCATCGAGACCGGTAATTTAGAATACATGCTTGGGAGGCATTTTGATCGTTTTAGTTGGCATATCTAGCGATTTTATTTATTTATTTATTTTATAATTTTTATCTTCCTGTTTGGTTGGCCATTCTCTTGGGCAAATTCAAGGAACAGATAGGTCTGGACTGTTAATAGGAGCCGTGGTCAGAAACTGTATTAGAGAAGTTACGTACTTGCCGTATGATGGCTATACGCCAATTACGCCCCAATTCTACATTTATAGAGGCGCGCCCTTGGATCGTTGGCATTGACACAATCGCTCGACGACTACAGTGAGTTGCCGGACCGGATTGCCACGCCCAGGACAGTACCCCCAAGCGCAGTTACATTTTTTCCCCCAATCTCGTGTTAGCCAAATTATCTCGAAACGCTGACCGAATCCGGAATCATAATACAAGCTCCCTTGCCAGTCGCTCAAACTGCTGGACTTTCGTTTACCTGTTTTAGCCGGCCCCGGCCCCGGTTCCGGTCCCGGTCCCATTAGATCTATCTGGTGGCTGAATTTTTACCTTCGGCTAGTTAAGGCGCAAAGTATGGGGTAACTAACTCGAGGCTTATCTGTACATACACAGAACGGCCAAGGCCACTTTGAGAGAGCGACTGGAACATTCTTCCGTCACTGGTTATCGGCAAATCTGGCAAGCTCCTCAATATACATGACGCGCACGTGTCACATAGCCTTGTTGACCTGGGCTTTCTCGCATTTATTGGCACATAACGTCAGCCGCACCTACTCGGTTTGAGGAGAAATAATTATTATATATAGGATACATGCCATTTGACTGAATCCACAGTCCTGCAATAGAGCACACTTACTCAGAGCTAAGAAACCAAAGGCGCAAGAGTCTACGCCAGTCATCACTGTCTCTTGTTCATTATCCATATCCCACTACACCCTATCTATATTCGACAATATGCCCAAGCTATCTGACTATAGCGTGCTCGTATTTGACTGCTACGGCACTATTATCGACTGGGAGTCTGGCTGCCTGGCCGGTCTCCAGCCTTTCCTGAACATGCATAATGCTACCTTCCCGCGAAAGCAGCTCCTCGATGTACACCATGAATGTGAGGCCGCGCAGCAGATCAAGACACCCAACATGCCCTATTCCGAACTTCTATCGACGATCCTGCCTCAAATCGCCGCCGAGCTTCAGCTCCCCGCCCCCTCAGCCGCCGAGCAAGAAGCATTCGGCGCTTCCATCGGCCGCTGGCCCGCATTCCCCGACTCCGTGGACGCGCTCCGCCGTCTGAGCAAGCACTTTAAGCTCGTTATACTCTCCAACGTGGACCGCGCATCCTTTACCCAGTCCAACCAAGGACCCCTGCAGGGCGTTCCGTTTGACCTCATCATCACGGCGCAGGATGTCGGCAGCTACAAGCCTGACCCTCGCAACTTTGAGCACATGCTCGAGCGAGTGCGGAAAGAGTTTGGCGTAGGAGAAGAGGGGATTATTCAGACGGCGCAGAGCCAATTTCATGACCATCATCCTGCAAAGAAGTTTGGGCTCAAGTCGAGCTGGATTGTGCGGCCGGGAGCTGTGATGGGAAATAGGGACGAGGAGATATATGATTGGAAGTTTGACACGCTCGGGCAGATGGCGGACGCACTGGAGGTCGAGACAATTAAGTAGTTGGATTCTAGAACTTAAGTTTACAGACGGTTTAATAAATCCCGTTAACAAACGAATCGAGCGATCCGCACACTGCATATTGTGTAAGCAGCTACATCCCCTTGCTCATATCGTGGAAGTGCATTGTAAATTTGGCAAAGTAAATCGAGAAAATATCTTGAACTATCTTCAAATCTAGTTAAACTAAGGATTTTCATAGCATGTGCTTCTTTTTTTGCCTGCATTAGCTAAATGAGAGATGGCGCATACATTCTCAAAGTTTTATTCTGGCGGCATGCTTGTTTAATGTTACTTATCTAATACATTCTAAATTTTACTCAATTTTTAACACAAAGCATCTCAGAGACTCGACTCTATGCCTATTAGTTCTTTTATTCGCTAACGCGTCCAGTTTTCAAATACCCTCAAGAACTTGCTGTGATAGTTGGTAGCCTCACCATGAAACAAGGCTCCTATTGGCTGAATCGACATACCCCACTTAAACTTTCAGCAAGGCTGAGATGGATCACCAAAAAAATATTCGTTTGAAGGCACTGGCGGACCACACTCCAACAGCTTATTTCCTGCCAGGTAAAAGACATTGTTTTTGGTGCAGCGCAAACCTCCCATAGCAATGGCACCATCAAAAGACCAAGTCCCTTCCGACAGGGAATTTTCAGATAGCGATATGTCGTCCGACGTCGAGTCGAACAGTAGCGATGTTGAAGAGCGCAAGGAAAAGTCGACCCGCGTGGTCTTCGATGAAAAGGATTCGGACGAAGAGGAGCTCGAGCGATTGGTTCTCGGAGACATGGCTGGCTTCCGAAAAAATCTATTCAAGAATGACGGCAAAGATTCATTTGGCGGCCTGGACGAGGATATGGATATGGGTGCCGACACTGGCGACCTGGAGGAAGTGGCTGATACCGACCTATTCGTACTTGACACGGCCATATCGGGAGCAAAAGGCCCTGTTACTATGGCTCCCAAGGTTTCAGACGACCCAAATGCCCCCGTGTGGGTGGACAGCGACGACGAGCGCCTCGCAATTTCGCTGGCCGGCACGACAAGATTGCGAAAACTCCGACTCACAGAGGCCGAGGACCTGGTCAGCGGCACGGAATACAGCCGCCGCCTGCGACAGCAATATCTACGCCTGAACCCAGCACCAGCATGGGCGCAAGAGGCCGAGGGGCGTTCCACCAAGAGACGACGCTCCTCCGCTGCCAACGGATCCGACTCATCCAACTCGGACAGCGACGACGACGACAACAGTACCTTCTCCGCCGCGCCGCTCGAAAAGTTCCTCCGCAACGCCAACAGCCTCGCCGGTGCCGACAGCGCCCGACCGCGCCGCCTGCGGCCCGAAGTCATTGACGTCCAACGCACGCGTGAGATCCCCGACAAGCACAAGGCGCCGGTCGAGTCGCTGTCGTTCCACCCGCAGTACCCGGTGCTGCTGTCGGCGAGCAGCGCCTCGATCCTGCACTTGCACCACATTGCTCCCGATGCGCAGCCCACGCCCAACCCGCGCCTGACATCAGTGCAGGTGCGGCACGTGGACGTGCGCCGGGCCGAGTTCCTGTACCCGGGCGGCGACAAGATTGTGTTTGGCGGGCGCCGCAAGTACTTCCACACCTGGGACCTGCCCTCGGGCAGCGTGTCCAAGACGACGCAGATCCTCGGCCACCGCCTCGAGCACAAGACTATGGAGCACTTCCGGCTCAGCCCCTGCGGGCGGTACATGGCCATTGTGGCGTCGACCAAGAAGGGGGGCGGCATCATCAATGTGCTGAGCGTCGCGTCGACGCAGTGGATCGCGGCCGCGCGCCTGTCGAGCCGCAACGGCATCGCCGACTTTGCGTGGTGGAGCACGGGCGACGGCATGTCCATCCTGGGCCGCGACGGCCAGGTGGGCGAGTACAGCATGGAGAGCAAGTCGTTTGTGGGCATCTGGCACGACGAGGGCTGCATCGGCGGCATCGTCCTCGGGCTCGGCGGCCACCAGGGCCCCGCCGCGCTGGGCGAGGACCGCTGGGTGGCCGTCGGCTCCAACAGCGGCATCACCAACATCTACGACCGCCATGAGCTCCTGGCCACTGCCGCGGCGGCGCAGAGCGGTGACGGCGGCCTGGCGCAGATTCTCAAGGAGCGTCCCTCGCCGACGCGCACGTTTGAGCAGCTCGTCACGCCCATTACGGCGCTCGCGTTCTCGCCCGACGGCCAGCTGTTTGCCTTTGGCAGCCAGCACAAGAAGGACGCGCTGCGACTGGTGCATCTGCCCTCGTGCACGGTGTACAGGAACTGGCCGACGGAGCAGACGCCAGTTGGTCGCGTGACGGCGATGGCATTTGGCCGAGGCAGCAACCTGCTTGCCGTGGGCAACGACACGGGCAAGATTAGACTATGGGATATCAGGAGTTGAGTTCGGATGAGAAATATCAATGAGTGGCCAACCTCTTTTACCTCTTTTCCCTCTCCGTGTTTCATTTCATGAAAAAAATTTAGACCCTCACAGCATATGGCGTTTTTCGGTGTAGATATTCCTTCTCTTTTTAAAAGTTTTTTTTTACGATTTTTTTCTTCATTCGCTGGTGTTGTGTTCTATATATAGAATCTAAATCGTCATTTGAAATCATCAAGTCATATCCCGCCATTGCCCTCATGCAAATGCCCTGTAGTCTGTAAAATGCTTCGCATTGCGCCGATGGTCGTAGCATCGTATACATGCCTTTTAGCACAGATTGTTCGTCACTGGCTAATTTATGCATTGCCGCGAGCTGATTCGCCTAGAAGCGTTGTAGCTTTTCTCATTTACCCATTTCTTCTTTTTCGCCTTCATACCAACTCCGCATCCATATCCAATACCAGTTGTCTGGCACTGGACCAGCGTAGAATAAGAATGTCGCCGTTGGATGCTGGAAGCGTTACATCAGCGTCTGTACCCCGGCCATGGACGTCCTTGTCGCGCAGCATGCGGATAAAGACGGCTGTGTCGAGCTCGGGTGAGTCGACCATGCTTATGTTGCCGGCCGTGTCGTTTAGGTTCTGCAGCTTTTCGGGAAAGGAGGATAGGAAGGAGGAGAGGTAGTGGTTGTGCAGCAGGGCCTGATGTCGTGTGGCGTATGCGAGTTCGGTCGATGATAGCCGGCCTCGCAGGTCCTCTGTCGAGAGGTAGTGGAGGGTATGCTTGTCAATCTGTCGGTGAGTGTTAGAATGGAAGTCGTCTTCGGTTTGAAATTGCAGCAACTGTTTGCGCCTACCTTTGCGATTCGCGCGCGAAGATAGCTCCGGACGAGGAATTTGTAGCGCTCGAGCTCGGTCTGGATGACAATGAGGGCGAAATTGGTCTTGGGATCCATGTCGCCCGTCATGTCTTCAATCTTTTCGATTTGCGCCTTGATTTGGTCATTTACGCGCTCGAACAGTCCATCTGACGGCCAGCTATAGAAGAAGCAAAGAGTAAGAACAAGTTTCAGCACATTGGACACAGTTTGAAGATGGAGGCTGACTGTTGAACGGGATGCTGGTGGCAAGGTAATGAATGATTGGCAATTGTACTCACTCCAGGAGCTCCGGCGCAGACCTCTCGGCCACCCATCGACGCGTCAGAGCCTGCAGGTCGCGTGTCTGGCGGGGGATTTGGTCTGTCTGGGGGTCAACTTCTCGGAGGATATCGTCAATGTCCATGTTTGCGAGGACTGGTAAACCCGGCTGCTGGTGGATCGCCTGTGCCCCTCTCTCGGCGCACAGTTCAATAGCCAGTAGTAATCGCGACGAGACTGAGGCCAAAGTCAGGAATGGGTACAGTGTCGCAGTGCCGGAAACTTCCCACCGAATGGTGGGGTTAAACCGGCGAAGGAGAGGTGTAGCAATCACCGTGGCTAGACTTTAGCCCTTAGATCCTAAGTAATCGCTGACAACACGTCTAATAATATATTTAAAAAAAAACGACAATAATACACGAGTTTTATAAAAATAGTATAGCTTTCCACCAGAAGCTATTTTAATTTGTAACGGCTTGAGCGGCTTATACATTATGCGATACGTGGGGACTACAGTACTAACAGCGCACCTTCAGGCGGCGTATCAGTGAACGGGGCGCTTGTACAGGTACTTCTGCCCCTGAGTCAGCCACTTTGTCCAGCACATCTGGCACCATCATAAACCCTAACCCTGCCAGTTCGTTTTGGGCGCTGCCAACAACCCAAATCGCAAGTCGTGCCAGTAAGTCCAAAAACTCTGCTGTCAGCGAGTTTTAGACTTTAGAGTTATTGTATTACTAAACAGCTGACGCCCCCTAAAGAAAGTGGTGAACCCCGTACACTGACCCGCTCGGGAGCCCTTTGCTTTGCCAATGATGGTAGGTTTTGCACCTGGAATATTCCGTTCCCGTCCATTCCTCAAGCAACAATACAAAATACTTTCCTTTAATTTTTCTTTCAACAACTAGTGGAGTTACGGTGATTAGTATGTATAGTGCTGATTCTGATACCGGAGAGTGGTCAGCACTTACTTTTGAAAGTTGTGGAAGTCTGTACGTATTGTTAGATAGCACCAAAGCCAATGACTGAATCCCTAGGCATCCATTGCGCCGCATTTCGGATTGATTTGTGATTGAATTAATTATAAAATCGAAAACTGAGCTCTGGCTTTATAGTGATAACAGAACAAGAATGCAAAGCTCACCGCATGTCATCTCAGATTCAGCCAGAGTGAAACAAGAGCCCACCAGCAAAGTCCGGAGGCGCTTGTCAGCCAAGCCTCGGTATACAAAGTATTACCGCTTTTATGAACTATTAGCCCCGTTCCAGCTACTTATAGAAACTTGTCCCCGTGCTTTCCTCCGCCTTTTGTTTCCGAAACTCCAGATTCTTGGAGTTCAACATACCGATTCATTTCCCCCCTGTGTTTGTTCCTTGGCAACACATTAAACCATGTCCGATAACGACGGCGACAATGCCCCAGAGCCCTATAGCCGCTACCTCCGTAGCGTGCTGGAGCAGGGCATCGTGATGGGAAACCTCCCCAAGGTGACTACGGACCCCAACCGCCTCGAGGAGCAGGCTCGCAAGGCTATGGACAAGGTAGGCTTCGAATATATTCGTGGCAGTGCTGGAGAATCGGCCACCATGGTCTCCAATCGACTTGCGTTCCGTGCCTGGAAGCTTGTCCCCCGCATGCTGAGGCCGACTGGCCAGCGTGATATGAGCGTGACTCTGTTTGGCAAAAAATATGGTATGAACCACACAGATATTCATGAGCAACACTTTAAAATAATAACTGATTCTGATTTTTTATTTTACTTTATTAAAACTAGATTCTCCGGTTTTGATGGCACCTCTCGGCGTTCAGGGACTCATGCATCCCGATAAAGAAATCGGCACTGCCAAGGCCTGCGCCGAGCTTCGAGTGCCGTTCACGCTCAGTACATCGGCCACCACTGGCATTGAAGAACTCGTCGAGGCCTGTCCCGAGGGCTCAAAGTGGTTCCAGCTCTACTGGCCCCTAGATGAAGAGATTACCGCTTCCATCTTGACGAGAGCCCAGAAGAACGGCTACGAGACCCTGGTTGTGACGCTCGACACCTGGGAGATGGCCTGGCGCCCGGCTGATTTGGACACGGCCACTGTTCCGTTCATTGTTGGTGTGGGTGATGAGGTTGGCTTCCAAGACCCCGTCTTCCGCCGCAAGTTTGCCGAGAGAACCGACGGCGAGACGCCCGAGGACAACAAGCTCATGGCTGGCATGTACTGGTGCAGCGAGGTCTTCCCCGGCGTGAGCCGCTCATGGGAGGACCTTCGCATCCTGCGTAAGTACTGGCGTGGCCCCATCGTGCTCAAGGGAATCCTGAGCGTCGAGGATGCCAAGCTTGCCGTCAAGCACGATCTGGATGGCATCATCATTAGCAACCACGGCGGCCGCCAGCTCGACGGCGCCATCTCCAGCCTCGATGCTCTGCCTGCCATTGCCGAGGCGGTGGGCAACAAGATTACCGTCATGCTGGACTCTGGTGTGCGTACGGGCGCCGATATTGTCAAGGCGCTCTGTTTGGGCGCAAAGGCTGTCTTTGTTGGCCGTCCTGTCGTCTACGGCCTGGGAATTGCGGGCAAGGAGGGAGCGCATGCCGTCCTGGCGGGCCTTCTCGCCGATGTCGATACCACCATGGGCATCTCTGGCGTCCAGAACATCTCTGAGCTCAACTCGTCCAGACTGGTCAAGATTCAGCATCCTGGCGATGTTCGGTCAAACATGTAAACTAGGAAATTTCAATGGTACTCAACTGGGGCTACTAGTTGATTCTTATTTTATTACAATTTCATGTCTAATTAAATTGGCGCACGAGATAGTCTTGTGTGTATTTCCAAAACAAAATTGCGCCGAGAGTGACACTGAGTCTCAGTTCTTCGTCTTTTCAGCTGCCGCAGGTTGCTCGAGAGTGTTGAGTCTTCCGTGCATCACCTTGAGACTTGAAGACGCAACAGTGACAAGAGCTGCGGAAAAGGTGAAGAGGACAGCACGCTGGGGAGTAGTCAGGAGAGCAAAAATAGGATACGTATACCTAGGTGGGATGAAATTTTAGCCCATCGTCCAGTGCAGCTGAATCACGTAGAAAGAAACTAGAAAAAAAAAAGAAGAAACATACCAGCCGTTCTTGCTATAGCAAAGCTCAATCCAGTACCAGTAGCTGAACCCAATGGCAGTGGTGAGGCCCATGACGACGGGTGCACCAACCGTCCATGGCGGGCTCAGCATCAAATAGTCGAAAACGAGGAGCAGACCTGGCAGGAAGTGAAAGCCAAGGTCAACGGCCATGGGGATCTTGTACTCTGGCGGCACGACGAGCGTCGGGTCAATGGCAGAGATGCCAAAGTACAGGATGGTGACGACGACGTCGAGCGGCGTCGCTACTACGGCCAGCGCATTCTTGACCCGGAACAGGGTCGTGCTGCGCGTGACGTCGGCGACGGCGGCGATGATGAAGACGATAAAGGAAAGCGTGAGGGCAATGATGGTGAGAAACTGCATGTGCCAGCCATAAGACTCGCTGATGGGCGTCTTCCAACCGAGCAGGAACTTCCAGCTCGAAGCAAAGGACGCGATGCCTGCAATGTGCCAAACGAGTGAGAAGCCGGGGCTGGGCGACGGCAGTCGCTGCTGAGGATGAGTAGCCATGGTTCGTGTTGCAGACAAAGGATTGTATATAGCGAATCGTGATTTGCAGATGCAGATGATACAAAGCTTTACAAGGATGACAATGAAAATAAAACGACAGCAGAACGGGAATATGAGCTTCAGCAATGTGGAAGCTGAAAGCGTGCCTGGGATCTGAATGACCCACGGATCTTGCCAGCGGGGGCGGCGGAAATGTTGGCCCACAAAGTCCGGCTGCTTATCATTACGCAGTATATAAAAGGAGATGCTTCGGAAGGATTTGATTATTTATAGTTATACACATGTATATCTAAACTTGCTTATATGAATTATTCCTTGCGTAATATTGTAACCAATTGCCAAGTAAGGAATAATACAGTCAATTGGCTACGACAACATTGTCTTTGGTGTTGGCACGCTATGCCTTTGCGACGAATATGGAGAATGGTTGGCAGTCAACTTGGCGTCCGAAAATGTTGGTCTACAAAGAAAAGAAAGCAACAAAATCGCCTTCAAAGTACTTCCGAGCTCGCGGCAAGCAGGCTCATACACCTTGCTCGTGATTAACAAGGGGTTGAAATCAGTATGTCCTGTGTGTTGTTTTGAGCTATAGTTAGTTGGTTAGTTGATAATCTTGAGCGCAATGGCCTGTGTTGTGAACCACTTGCTCGCTACTAGGTATACAATCGATGGTGATGATAGAGAAGCCTTGCAAGTTCGTTCCGTACCAACCAAACTAGAGCCTGGCCTCCTCGCAGCTCAAACCACTATTCAACTTGAGAAAGAGTTCACAATCCAGTCTGATCGAATTGCAAAACATTCTATTAATTGCTTAATTTTCCACATTCTATTTCTTTCATTTTTTTTTTTTTTTCCACATCCATTCTACTTTGAGATGTTCAGGAGCGGCGTCCAAGAACAGTTACACGCAGCGGGAAGCGGAACCCCACCTACCGCTCTACTGTTGCTCCAGTAAAACTTTGGGCTGTCGCAAAACATCGCCTGCTTGGAGCATCGTTTGCCGGCACAATCCAGCATCGACGCCCACCGTCACCATTACAGCTGTGGTATCTGGGAAGCCAGCACTGTGAGCACGTCGAAAATATAAATTCTAAGCTATAGCCATGGCGGAACGCGCCGCAGACGACAGCGCGGCCCAGAAGCGAAGCCACGCCGATTTTCAAGATGACGCTTCAGGTATGCCATCATGCGACAGGAGGTTGCCCGAAGACCAATTAGACATCGCAAGCTGACATGCTACTTTTTAGATTCCTCTGATGATGATATGGGTCCACAGCTACCCTCTGCCGAAGCCCCCAAGAAGAAGCGACGCGTCCTGCCGTACGAGAAACTGTACATCGCCGCCTTGCCCTCTTCCGCACGGTACTCCAAGTCTCTCATGCATAAAGAGCAGGTTTCTTTTGCTACCTGGACGCCACTTACCGATTTCCTCATAACCTCTTCCGTCGATGGTGCTGTTAAATTCTGGAAAAAGATTGCGCAGGGAATTGAGTTTGTCAAGCAGTATCGCCCCCATAATGGTGAAATCAAAGCCGTTGCGATTAGCCAGGATGGCCGCACATTTGCTACTGCCGGTGCTGACCAGACGGTTACAATTTTCGACGTCATCACGTTTGATCTGCTACACGTGATTGCACTGCCATACGTCCCAAGGAGCGTATGTTGGGTGCACAAGAAGGGTGCCTCGTTTCCACAGCTGGCTGTGTCGGAACAAGACAAGCCATTGATACACATCTATGATGGCAGAGGTGAGAATGAGGAGCCGATACACACGTTAAAGGGACTACATCGAAGCACTGTACACCTCATGGCATTTAATGATAAGTACGATTGTGTCGTCTCTGCAGACGAAGGCGGCATGGTTGAGTACTGGCAACCGAGTGGCAACTACGAGAAGCCAGAAGGGGTCTTTGAGTATAAGAGTTCGACCAATCTCTTTGAATTTAAAAAGGCCAAGTCAGTTCCCACGTGCATTACCATCTCTCCCCAGGGCAGCAGCTTCGTCACCTACTCGCTCCCTGATCGCAAGATACGCTTATTTGACTTTGCTTCCGCTAAATTGCACCGCACATATGACGAGTCACTTCAAGCCGTTGAAGAGCTTCAGCAGGCCGGCGGTGCAGGTCAAAAAATGGACCAGGTCGAGTTCGGGCGTCGGTTGGCGCAGGAGCGCGAGGCCGAGTCAAAGAGCCTCAAGTCCGCGTCAAATGTCATTTTCGACGAATCAGGCAATTTCCTGATCTATGGCTCCATGTTGGGCATCAAAGTACTCAACACCTACACGAATCAGGTCATCAAGACATACGGCAAGGAGGAGAACCTGCGCGCCATCAACCTTGCCATCTACCAGGGTCAGCCGCAGAAGAAGGGCATCACGTCGGTGGAGATGGGAGCCTCTAGCAACCCCCTCCTACAAGAATCCGAGGCTCGTGACCCCGTACTGGTGGCGACGGCGGTGGGCAAGGTCCGCTTCTATCTCTTCACAAACGAGGAGGAAATCTCAAAATCGACGCGAGATGTGCAAAACGAGAAGCCAACCATGCTTGGCCGCAAGAAGGAGGTCAATGCTAAGAAAACAGAGACAGGGTCTGCTGCTGTGCTCCATACTACTTATGGCGACATCCACATCCGCCTCTTTCCCGATGCGGCACCGAAAGCGGTTGAAAACTTCGTCACGCACGCAAAGCAGGGCTACTACAATAACACAATCTTCCATCGCGTCATTCGCAAGTTTATGATCCAGTGTGGCGACCCACTTGGCGACGGCACTGGTGGCGAGAGCATCTGGGGTCGGGAGTTTGAGGATGAGTTTAGCAGCCTCAAGCATGACAAGCCCTACACTGTCAGCATGGCCAACGCCGGCCCCAACACCAATGGCAGCCAGTTTTTTATAACCACAGAAAAGACGGTAAGTGGGCACGCGCTACCTCCCCCCCCGCTATAGCTTCCATCATATTCTTAATCTCTGCCTTCCTTTCTGCATCCCGGCCGGAACCCCACATTAGGCTAACCGAACTTGTGCTGCAGCCTTGGCTTGACGGCAAGCATACTATATTTGGTCGCGCGACACAGGGATTCGATGTAGTCCAGAAAATCGAAAACACCAGAACCTACAAAGAGAAGCCAGAAGAAGATATCAAGATTCTCAATATTGACATCATGTAAAACAAAGAAAGCAATAGAAATAGAGACAGTCGGTCTGTCCGTTTTGTTCGAAATCCTGGCCTCGGCGCCGTCGCAAAGCGTTGTTTCATGTTTCACTTTGTTCTCGAGACATCCCATGTAGACACCGAGCTGGACAAATAGCGCCTTTCGCCACCGTGGCTAGCGTGCAGCCTATTCATTCCGCACCACCACCAGCGCGGCCGACGGGCCGGGCGTCCTCACAACACGTCGGCGAAGATCAGAAGACGAGAAACTCTACAAGCTATTCTTACTAAGTTGTGAACGCGGCCTACCACCGCACAGTGGGATCTGCGGGTGCGCCGCTATTGGCTGTAGACTGGGGCAAAGCAATAAAGGCCTGCAGGAAAGGCGATTCATTACCCCTGCTCGGTCTTCCTTCCATTGCCTACTGCTCGCCCTGTGTGGTTCATCTGCTTGCAGTACTTTAAATATCCTTCTGTTTCCATCTCACCTAAACTTATTGCTATCCTATTTTATTTTGATTCCGCATCCATGTCGTGCATTACAATCACAACTCTTTCTGAACTGACGACCAATTGTCGCCGGTTCCTCAACATCAGTTTACAACCTGAGACTTGCAGCTCCTATTATTCAATTGTCCCGTCTAGTGATCTGGGCTCGCAAGTTACTCAACATATTGGCATGAATACTTTCCAGTTAATATGCCACGTGCGAAAAACCATGGGTCATCAGAGCCCAAGCGACGCAGCCGCAATGGGTGCTGGTAAGTGAGACTCGCTCAGGGCCGAATCACTATCTTGACACAAAACAGGCCCTGCAAATCACGGAAGGTGAAGTGTGGAGAGGAACACCCTTCTTGCTTCAAGTAAGTCCATTTTAGCGCAATGTTCAATTAGCCCTTATTATATTGTGTCATCGAATTGACACTCTATCACTACGTTAGCTGTTTGAGAACCGGTGATGCCTGTGATTATCGAATCAGGTTAAACTGGGAAGGCCGCAGGATAAAGCGGCGAAATGGTGCCGATGGCGATTATATTGACACGTTTCTCTCCTCTCCGCTACTCAGTAACGGGGCCTTGGAGGTAAGCCAGTTGTGCGCTGACAATATCGGCGTGCCACTCCAACGCCATGCGACCGAACCGACTTCAAACATCGGGCCAGTACACTATGAGTTTGAGCACACCCTCTTCAATGATCTCCACCAAATTTCGAATGGCGATTCGCCAGCAAAGCCGACAAAAAAGAAGGCCAAATCCATGGATGACTCTTACTGCCTTGACCGATCCAGCTCTGAGATCAGATTCATCCAACAAGGTAAAGCCAATGGTCAAGCCAGCCTTATAGAGTACATTGTCGACGCGCAAAGCCCTACTTCCACCGCATCCACAAATGAAGAGCAAACTGCGTCCCGCGCTGAGCAGAATGATACCCCCCAGGACACCTATTACCTGGAGCAGATCCAGTCACCGGGCGAGTATCAGTGGCCTAGCGCATGGAATGCGGGACGTGCGCTGGGCATCATGGCGTCAGCCTCGCCACTGCTATCCAACGCGGCATGTTGTACTCGCGATGACATGACTTTTCAATCAACCTGGGAAGATTCTTTAACTGTCGAGACGTCTGTCCATAATTCCAGAGTTGATGATGATGCAAGAGTCGGATCCGTAGAATGTCGCCCACAGTTCCCTGGCATGACCCAAGTAGGCAGCAGTGATCCCTATCGTAGTATGAAGTGGTCAAGTACCAAACATTCATGGGTGGCGGATCAAAGCTCTGGCAAACTAGCCTTGACCACACTGGATAACCTGGACGCTACATCCGGGGACTCGAAAACTGGCAGGGGCAAAGCTTCCTGGCCGACCAACGATGACCGAAAACAAGCTCTTAGCTGCCTGCCAACAGAGATATCTGTCTTACCAAACAAGTAGTCAAACTCTCCATTCAGAATAAAAGACGCAAAGGCTAATGAATTTTTCGAATAGGCTGAAAGACCAGACAAACATGCTGGTAAGTACGGAGATATGTTCTGCTTAAGCCGACACGCTGCTAACCCGCAATTTCAAGTACTTCGTAAGAAGTCACTGGACCTTCAATAAATGGTAATTTTGCTAAATGTGGTGCTTAGGATCATTTTGTAAACCATACTGCAAAAGGTAAGCACAATCTTACGGTCAATTTGGTTGATCAGCAATTGACACAATTGGCACATGCTAGTCATGGCACCGTACAATAGTAAAGATGCAAACCCCTTCAGCAGCTTTTTACCAGCTATTGCTTTTCGCAGTGAGATTCTAATGAGTCTTCTTTTGGCATTTTCAGGTTAGAATTCTTTCTACTCCTGTACTGGGCAAACTGACACCATTACACAGCGGCGCACCGGGCACAAATTTTGCGCATTACCGAGCCTGATTTGCGAATCGCAGAATGGGCGGACGACATTTTTCCGGCTCTGCGATTGCAATTGAGCAACCAGAGCAAGGCAGTTCCAGATGACGTCCTGGTGTCCATGGTGCTGCTGACATCCCTGGAAAAGTCGTCTCCCAACGCATTTGGGCACAGTATTCCGTGGCAGAAGCACCTAAGCCTCACACGCAGTCTGATGGATAAGCGCATTGGAAGTTTCCATGTTCATGATGAATTAAATGAAGACTTTTCCTTCATCTGGAGCTGGTTCTCGTATCTCGACACCATGGGCCAGGCCAGCGTGGGGGAATTCGATGCTGGAGCTCCATACCAGACTGGCCCGTTCGACTTGGTCTCAAGAGTTGTAGTGGATGATGAGGATGAATTTGACTGTGGTATGGGGTTTACTACCCGATGTGGCCGCCTTCTCACCGAGCTCGCCTCCCAAATCAGACGGTGCCGCTCTGCAAGCGCCGGCACGGACGGAACATGCGACGCCAAAACCGCTGAGGCAGCGGTTGAGTTGGAGGGCAGGTTCAAGGAGAGCATGACAAAGCCGCTCAAAGTGTGCCGTCACATTCGAAAGAACAAGACGGACATGAGGGACCTGACAGAAATGGATGCAGCAAGCGAGGCGTTTCACTGGGCCGGAATCGTGTGCTTGCGACGACGCATTCTGCGCAAGCCCTCCAGCGACGAGGAAGTCCAGAGCGGCGTCCAGAGAATCTGGGAATGTATTCAGCATATCCGTCGCGAGAAGGAGGCAGATACTGCTTGTGTGTATCCGCTGTTTGTCGCGGGCTGCGAAACGATTGATGTTACCCAGCGCAGGTTGATTCTCGCCCGATTCAAGAGTGCCGAAAAGAGTGGAATGAAACAGGTAAGTTTGAGAGCTGATAAAGTGTTCTATATATATGTAAAGAGTTGCTAATTCTGACCTCTTCTCTTCTACAGGTGAAGCGCGCTCGAAAGCTCATGGAGGCTTCATGGCACGAGGATCTGCCTTGGTATCAATTGATCCAAGGTGAGTTCCTCGGATAGAACAGCTTTAAGAACGATCGAGCCTTGCACGCAACCCCCCCCCAATATATAAACGATTGACCCTGTAGAGAACCCGAATATGTTATGATAGCATCTATATACCATTGCTTTTTTTTGCTTCTGTTATTAGAATGGCACGAATTACATTTGCAGAATGTGGCCCTTCTGCTTGTACTGTCTTGACGGCGGCTAGCGCATGTACGATGATAATTTTCAACTAGGAACTGGATGTAAGAATTATGTGTTTTTTTTTAGCCTAGAAGAGCTCAATGCAAAACATGAAGTTTTAATTGGTAATGAATGGGTGCGAGAGATCGAGTAGACACGACATTGGCCATGTACGCTGTTTTTGATGGCCAAATACGTTTACAGCCTCAGACGGGCAGCAGGGCGTATCGATTCTTTGCTAGTAAGCAGCAATAGCTTCACCGGAACGCCCTCTTGAGGCCTCACTCGCAACCTCTGACAGTCTGGGTATAATAATTGCGACTTGGAGACGGCTTCCTAATTAGGAAATGTATATCTTATTAGTCGGAAGATTGGTGTGGAGCTTGTGGGGAGAGGATTTTACCCTGCGCGTAGTTCAATAATAAGCAAATGCACATTTTAAAACGTAACTGGCAAATTCGAGGCTGTTTCAAAGGGCCATTGTGGGCGGAGGCGTAGTTACGGCTTCCTGGTGCTAGTAATCCAAGATGCTTATCAATTCTGTTTTCCCTTTCATTTCATAAGCAGCAACCTGATGTGGTAAAAAGCGTCAAGTAAAACGACTGCTGTATGATATAGGCATGGGGCTGCGCGTTTACAGACTTATTCATGTCAGGTCAAAATAGTTTATTTGGCAGCAAGGCAGCAAGGCAGCAAGGCAGGACGCTGACAGACACGACGCTTTACTGCGCAGCAGTTATTGCGCGAACTTGAACGCGACACAGAAAATTCCAGCACCTTATTAGTGGAACACCTTTGTAATTTGCATTGAGATTGTGTGGAACTCCCTACCGAATTACATGTATGATCGTTGCCGCCTTTTTATTACTTTTATAGGGACTGTGATGGTCGTTTTCGGACGTGCAGCATTGTACCATGATTGGACCGGACATAATTAAGCTTTTAAGTATATGTTTGGCAGTACAGTATTGGTCATGACTATATAAACCTGTAATCTATGTACTAATGATCCAGACTATTCCTGACGGACTGCAAATATTTGACCACCTTTACCCCCAACTTCGTTTCGACCTCCTGTCGAGACGTACACAGTCTTCTCATCCCGACTCAGCGCAACAGCGGTCGGCCGTTGAAAGTTGTCATTATAATTGACAATATAATTGACTGTATGATCTGCCGTTACTTTCGAAACACTTGTCAGAGGCACAGCGCCGAAAATAGTCCCATTCTGCGCTACGGCAAAGTCGTCGGGACTCCGAGGTGTAGGGTATTCCATAATAATCTCCAGGTCCTGGAGCGGGTTTCCCTCGGCATCAATCAGATAACGGCCCAAGAATTGCTCAGATGAACTCGTCACGTATAGGTATTGCCCATGGATTTTCAGTCCGTTGACGCCGAGAAGGCTCAGGAAGGGATCCGGATTAGGCATGGGTGCCAGTTTCGGGTCTTGCAGGGCCACGTCCACAACACCCGTGTCAGTATTAATGCGATAAATGGTCCCGGTGATAGAATCAGCGCTTAGCAAGATATGCGAAAATAATGGTAGAGCAGCCATGCCATTGGGGAGCTTTGCTTGAGAGTAATGAGCAGCTGTCTTTACTCTGGGAAGACCTTTAGAAAGGCATGTAAAGTCTAGGATGTCAATTCGGCCTGTCCCCTCGAGGTGGTAGTCGGATCTATTAAGAAATCCTGCTTCAACGGCAAAGACATCTGGTCCAATCTCTGCGATACCAATCGACGCATCGGCGTCTGGTAATGCGGCAACCAACCGCGGGGCCTCGCCGCTTGTTGGATTCAACTCATATATGTGCGCATGGTCGAACGTGGTGATGAGTATGTTGCCATTGGGCCGCACTGCCATATTTTCCACCCATTGAAGATAGTTTGGGAATTGGTAAATGAGCTGTGAGCTGTAAGCAGCCTGTGCTGTGACTGCCAGACCAATGAAGCCAACAATTTGTAGACTAGACCGCATCGCCAGGGCTAGTGGATAACTATACTTGGAAGAAAGACGAAAAAGAGAAATAAAAAAGATATATACAGATATTGGAGAAAGAAAATTGAGTCACATATTGACAGCAGGCATTCGATTATTTATGATTCAGATCATAAGCGGCAATGGTAGAAGGATACGACCGCAGCAACGAAACATTCCGTCTTGGAGCGTGCGTATTTTCGCTGCATGCTAAATTCTTTAGTATACCAGTAAAGCACTGGCGCCAAATGCTTTTGTGGTTTTACGCGATAAAAACTGCCCCCGATTGGTGGGGGCGTATCGACGTGTACAAAATCAATATTTGCACCCGAAGAGTTGCGGCATGCATGAGCAGGGGTCAGTGCCAAACCCATGAAAAAGAAAAAACAGCCCGAAATGGCTCGGCCTCGCCAGCACATCTCGCGTGGCAATTTCAATCATGACAGCCTCTGGATGAAACTAGCGTGCTACTGACGTTAGATTCTAAGTTGGTCAACTAAGCAGGCCAGGACAATCAACCTATTATTCCCTTGCCCACGAGGCTGTCAAGACGGACAGAAGGACACCTTCATTTCTCACAGCCAGCGTGAGTGCGAAGACGTCGTTCGTCGTTGATCCCAATTCAACGGAGTGGGGAATTAGACAGTGAACTGGCAATTTCAACTCGAGATTCACCCGCAGTACATATGAATGTAGTTCCTCATGGGCATAGTCTCTCGATCAAGGCTATCCCGGCACTTTCATCGGAGACTTGCAGCCAGCCACTGCTCACTAATTAGCGAACTACCATTAACTAGTTGACCAACGTTACCTATCACCTATCAACTTGTTCGCATTCCCCACTTCCTGTAGTTGAGCTAGTTAACATATGTCTCCAAAGAGACGTTGGGACAATTCATCAGGCTGTGCGGCTGGGTAGGAGAAGGCTAGACCCTGTAATACGCGTTGGTACCCACGCCTTCAAAAGCTATCAGGGTAAAAGACATGTGTTAGTCGATGCAACCCCGACGGCGGCATGTAGTTGACGCCAAAGAAGGGAGCAACAATGGATGGTGGTGTACATTACTCTCTTCAGTAGAATTTTGCCCATGATCTGCCAAAATTAACCGGGTCAATGCCGCAACGTTGCGAATGAACTGGCGGCCGACTAGTTATTAGTGCCGGCTCTATGAGAGGCTCACGAGGCGCCGCCGCCACTTCAGCCCATTGTTAATACAACAGAGATGCTCCCGGGAAATTGACTGCTGAGACACGCCTCCGTCAAATACGCGGAACGATCGCGCTCTCACTTTAACCTCGTGATGGTAGGTCAAGAAGACTTTGCCGTGCCAGTAACCATGAAGATCATACTCTGAATCATCACGAAAACAATATGGCCTTGGACGAGTACTTGCGTAAAAGTGCTCGTCGTCGTCGACAAGATAATCGCGACGCGGCAATGACTTGGCACCTAAGAAGCAGTAAGAATTTGACGCGACGGGAGCAAAATGTATAGTTTTGTGAATTATTTTAGGAAATTTGGCCATCCAGTTGACAGTATGGACTTAACTAGTTTATTCCGCATTGACAAAATGACTGATTGAAGGGAGAAACGATTGGACGCGCTGCGCCAATGTAACCAGGAGACATGATAGCTGCATCGAGAGCGAAATAAGAGAAATAAGTAAAGGCAGGACATCATAAAAGCAAGTGAAACAGACAACGAAGACTTGTTCTACGCGTTCATTCTGTGACGACATACAGATTTTGTAAGCCCAAGTTGAGCATGTCGCACGCAAAGGACAACATATGATGCGGCATAAAATTGAACAAATAAATAACAAAACATATAAATTTTCATTTAAAGTATCTTTACAGCCCCAAAAGTCGGAATCATGATCTGAGACACCAACCTGTCATGCCAACCATGTCTAATTTCGGAATAGACCACGACGCAGCACAGCTCCGTTGAACCGAGGCAAAATGCGCTCCTCCGAGCTGTTGATGAAACCCACACGCTGCAAATATCGAACATTGGACCTAACCGCACATTCAAGATCGGATGTATCCGGTACAGACAGAACTTCCGTTTTAGAAATTCCTCCTTCGGCCACAAAGTACTGTACTGGCCACAGAGGATGACTTTCGCCTGTCTCATCCATGTCTTGGAGGGCTCGCTCAAGCCAAGCAGCCCAGGGTGTCGGTTGGCAGGGGGTTTCAAGCTCAGAATTTACCAGAGTCCAAAATTTTGCGCTGGCAAGGCCGACTTTGTTCGATATGTTCACAAAGGCTGATATGCTCTTGTCATGAAGTTGGCCAAGAGTAAGGGCAGCAATGAGACCTCCATCAGACACCGGTACAAAACTCGGCGCATCATCCATGGGGTAGGACTGAATCCTGGCGGCTGCTGCGACGAATCGCCAAAGAAAGTCGTCCAGGTTGGCAACACCTTCCGCAGCAGTACCGATTACCATGCCGGGCTTAACAACAGAGAATCGATTCTGCGATGGCGGCAATTCTTTGGCCAGGCGATGGACCAAGGTCTCGGCGACATATTTCGTTTGACAGTAGCCGATACTGTTATTCATTTCCTTTTGGGCAGACGTCGGGTCTGCGTCGAGATCCGTGGATGCACCGCCTGATATGAAGACGAATCGGGGGCCATGACGCGATTCCACAGCGGCGCGAAGTAAGTCCACGACTGACTGAACATTTGCCTTCATCAGCTTATCATAGTCTGCATTCCAATTTACAATTGCACCGTTGTGGATGATGGCGTCGATCTTGCCGTCTGATGAAGCACCGGATAGTTGCTTCCATTCTTCATCTTTTAAGCCAAGCCTTGCTTTTTCCAAATCTCCAGTCCACACCTGAATACGCTTCTTATGCTCTTTATCCCACCACCCAGCGACTCTGGCAGTCTCCGCCACTCTTTCCAAGCCCTTTTCAGCCGACTCTGCCCTCACAAGTGCAACTACACGTTCAACATTATCCATCGCTAACAGGCCGCGCAACAGTTGCGTCCCCAGAAACCCGGTCGCACCAGTCAAGAAAACTGAAGCTTTGTTAGGAAGTGATGAGCTGGACACGAATCCCGGAGCGTGAATGTTTGTAAACCAAGGGGAGGATAGCAAGGATTCGATTTCCTCTCTCACGTCAACAGCTGGTTCATTCACAGCCTCCGTACTGATAAATTTGGCCATTTGCGCAATTGTTGTCCTCTTACTATTCACCATGGAAAGACCGAGATGAACGCCAAGTTCATACTTTACTATTTTCAAGAGGGTGATAATGGCAATCGAGTCTCCGCCAATATCATAGAAGTTGTCATTGGTGCTGATTTCTTCGGCATTGAGACGTAGAACGGTTGCCCACGCATCTCGGATTTGTCGCTCCGTTTTGTTGGCAACAGAACAGAACTTGCCTCTGGCACTGACAGAGTATGTTTTCAATTTTTCCACTGAAAGAGCTTCAACAGTTTTGCGAAGCAGCCTCCGATCGGTCTTGGCTGCTCTGTTTTTCGGAACAACAGACAGAGAAATAAAGTGGCCAGGAATCATATAACCAGGCAGAACACCTGCTAGCTTCTCTTTCAAAGTACAGAAATACGAGTAGAGGGTGTCTGTGTTCGGAAGCAATAGCCCTTCGTCCAGTCCAGAACTGCAGCAGCTTTCCTTCAGTTTTACCAGTCCAACAAGGGCCACGGCGGGTGTACCCTGGTTCATGATCTCGACAACAGCAGACTCAATTTCATCTGATGCAGCTTTGATCCTGGTTTCAATGTGGCCAAGTTCCATGCGCTGGCCTCGCAACTTGACCTGGGCATCGCGACGGCCCAGGTACAACATCTCTCCGTTGTCATTGTATTTGACCAAATCGCCAGTGAAGTAAAATTTAGGTGACTTTGCAATGAGATGTTCCGGCAAAAACTGAATGCTCGATGAAAAACTCTGATCTGTGAGTGATGGGTTGTTTAGATAGCCACGAGCCACCGCTGGGCCCTGAATGACAAGCTCGCCTGCGCAACCAATTGGGGCCAATCTGCCTGGGTGGTCTTGATCGACGATCCAGTTGGCATTGTGAACCGGGATGCCGATTGTACCGGGAGATTCACTTGTGGACTTATAATGATGAATTGCTGCGACGACACTGGCTTCCGCTGGACCATACACATCGAAAAGTCGGGCCTTGTTAACCCAAGCAGCCAAAATATCCCGTGTCAAGGCCTCACCACCACTGGTGATTGTAGTCATAGTAGGCACCAGATCAGGATCTATGGTTCTCATAAAGCTTGGAGTAAGAAGGGCCATGTTGCTCCGTGACTCATTCACAAACTGAACGGTACTGTGTAGACGCTCATATTCGGTAGGAACGCAAATTGTTCCTCCGTAGGCAAGTGTCGTGAGAATATCAAAGACAGCAACATCCCAAACGTGATTGGCAAACTGAAATGTGCGTGTTTCTCTACAGAAGCCGAGACGCTGGCCGTGTCCAGTCATGCTGGATGCAAATGCGCGATGCTCAATCACAATTCCCTTTGGCAGACCAGTGGACCCAGAAGAGAAAATAACGTACACAGGATTGTGTGGCCCAGCCTGATTGCGCAGTAAGACGTTTTTCGCATCAATCTCGCTTGAACTGAAGCAGTCTAGCGAATCCGAAACAGGAATGACACGTTCAGCAAGACCCTGGCAGGATTCAGTGAGGGAAGAAGATACAAGAACGATTGATGCGCTTGCTTGCTTGACGATTGCCTGACGGTATTCGAACGGATGTGTGGGATCCATTGGCATAAACGCACCACCCGCTTTCATAATGGCCACTACACAAACAGTCGGCCAAATTGACTTCTCCATGCAAAAAGGAACAATAACCTCTGGCCCAACTCCAATACCCTGGAGGTACACGGCCAACTGGGTGGACATCTTATCCAGCTCGCCATAGGATAGTATCCTGGAGGACGTATAGACAGCCTCACGGCTAGAATATCTGGATACATGCTCCGTAAAGAAATCATGCATGCAGTGGTTAACAGTTGTTATATCTTCCGGATTCCAAGTTACCGCCTGCTGCAAGTCCCATAGTCCAGACACAGATACATCTTTGACAAGTCTGTCGGTGCTGCCAAGAAGCTGGCTGACAACATGTTCCAGCTGATAGGTGAGGGCCGTGACTCGGTGTTCCGAAAGCAGCTCTGGCGCATACGAGATTGAAACCTCAAACCCTGAATCCATCAAGAGGAGCCGCAACACGAGCGGATAGGTGTAGTATTCATCGTTGACGCCACCTGAAGCCTCCCACTCCAAACGTTCAGCGATAGCATCAGCAGCTTCTCTGCTACCACCAAAACTTCGAGGTTGAATGACCATCATGTTCGAAAATTGGCAAGCATCGCGCAATTCGAAATTGATCTTCGCGATATTCTGGAGACCATATTGCTCATGCGGAATCATATCCGCAGTTTGTTCCTGCACCTCACGCAGAAAATCCCGAATAGTCTTCTCAGCGGGAATAACAATACGCACCGGAACGGAAGCAATGGTCGGACCAGCAATGTACTCGATCCCATCCAGAGGAGCTTGTCTACCAGAACTGACAGAGCCAAAGCAAACATCATTGGTACCACAGTAGACTCCGAGAAGAATAGACCATGCGGATCGAAGTATGGTGGCCATTGTGATGCTGGAATCTGTGGGGGGTGTATGTTGAATGATTCTGGAGAACGTCGCACTCGGCGTACTACTATCCATACTATCCGGAGGGAAAGCGGTGCGAGTTGCGCCCTGGAGCTGCTTAGACCAATATTCTGTACTGGATTTCTTATCGCTTGTCATAGTATATCTGATGAACGACGTAAATGGTCGGGCCTCTGGTGTCTGGATTCGGCGGTAGATTTTCGTCGCACGATCCAGAAGAAGACCCATGGTCCACCCGTCCGCAGCGGCATGGTGCATAGTCCAAACAAAATACCTAGAAGCCACTATAGCATAACGAGAGAGCTTGGACCCGTACCCCATTGGAATCTTGGAGTCTCGGGCGACGTATTGTTTCACATCGAGGCAACTAGCATCTTCCCAGGATATGTCGTTCTTGACCACCACCTGCATGAAGGTGCCGTTGATAGGAACAATGCGAGTACGTAACACTGCAGAAATATCAACGGTATGCTCCCAAGCAACCTTGAAAGACTCAACATCCACATCATCTCCGAGACGGAAGGCATGATGAGCGACGTATGAATTGGCATTGGACGCCGTAAGTGCCATGAGTCCCTCTTGAAGTTTTGTGCAGGGATACATGTCTTCAATCAAGACTGATTGTCCGAGACCGCATTGCTTCTTGACCTCATGAGTAAGGTAGTCCGAAGGGGTGTCGGGGAGAAGTGCAAACGGCTCCAAGATTTCAGCATCATTGTTATCATTCATGATGGCTGAAGCGGCCACCTCGGACAATCTGGCATCCTTAAAGATCGATGCAACATTCAAACTCATGCCTTGGTGTCGCGCCATTGTAACCAACTGAATCGCACTGATTGAGTCGCCACCTATACTGAGGAAGTTGTCATTTCGCCCGATCTCATAGACGGGAATTGAGAGAACGGCAGCCCACAACTCGCGTAGTTTATACTCTGCTAGTGTCACTGGTTCTTCGGCGAACACATTGCCAGGATTAGTTGCGATCCGCTTCTCAATAGGCGCCTTGTTGGCGAGTGCGACAATCTCACGCCTGTTGTATCGCCCGGATGTAAGCTGGCTGGGTGGCCCATTAAACAAGAGGAATGAAGCTGGAACGAGGTATTTGGGTAGCATGCTCGTCAAAAAGGAATGCAGTTCTGATAGCACGGCCAGAATTTCTGCAGAAGGGTGCTCAAGAAGTACTGGTGCAACTGTGCCATTCATAGGCGACTTAGTGTACCAGACAAGGCCTACTGGGGCATTGCTGCTTGTCTCTTCTAGCCTTGCCACAGTACCCTTCATCGACTCCGGCAAGCAGTCACAAAGCTGGGACTCGACTTGAAGCAAGGCCATCTGATTACTGAGATCTTGTTGGCTGAACTCTTTCCGGCCGATGTATTCAAGGCTACCGTCAAAGTTTCGCTGGACTAAGTCTCCAGTTCTGAACACGCGTCTGGCCGTGGCACCAGGTAGGCAGCCCAAATCCTCGATAAAATTGTCAACGGTCTGAGATGTTGCCCTCAAATAGCCTTGAGAAAGAGATGGGCCCTCAACAACCAGCTCACCCATGCAGCCCAGCGGTGTCAGCTGAGTAACTCCATTGTCTTCCACTATCCAGAACGCAGCGGATACCGGACTTCCTATCATGTTTGAGCTCTGAGAGAAATTTATCTTCTTATAAGAGAACATAAGGGACTCTTTTGTAGCTGAGAATGAATGGGTATCAATGGTGGCAGCCCATTTCTCAAGAACGGTTTTGGTAACAGCTTCACAATTGAGACCAAGCAGCTTCAGGGTGGGCAGCTGCTCGGGTTCAAGTAGTGTGATAATACTAGGATTGACTAGCACAGCCGTAGCTTGAAACTCATCTACAACCTTTGCCAAGTTGCTGGCTTCAATGTCTTCTTGGGGAATGCAAACGCATCCACCTGTGGAGAGAGTTGATAAAACTTCGAAAATGCCGAGGAGCGAACCGGTTGGCGCATACTGAAGCATGCGTACATTCTTATCGAGCCTTATAGCAGCGGAATAAGCCAAAACAGAAGAAGAAACTGCTGTATGAGTGAACTTGAGGCCATTTGGTTCCGCGGAATCCTCATCAGTGAGAAGAACCAAGCTCAGTCCTTCGGGTGTGGGCGGCAATTGAGGCACGGCGCTAAAGTGTTCAACGGCTTCCATTTGGATAGTGTCCACTGGCATTGTCTCAACTCCAGAGGCTTCAAATATTTGCTTGAAGTATGAAGTTGTCAAAATAAGTGTTGGTTTTACTGTTGCCAATATAACTTGCTGCGAGTACTTCATAGTATCCAGTTCGACAGGCACAATCGCAGCACCAGCCAGCTGAACGGCAATCATTGCTACAACAGACCATTTGGACTTGCCAAATGCAGTCAAAACCAAATCATTGGATCCAATTCCCTTGCTACGAAGCCTGCTGGCAAGATCTGCCGCCGCCATGCTGAGCTGACTGTAGGACAAATCTCCGTCCCATGCACAGATTGCAGCGCGATGCGGGTGCAATTCCATCTGCTTCTCCACAAGCCAATTGGTGCAACTGAAGTTGGGTTCGGGAATTTTTTGGGAACTAACTGCAAGTTCCATGTCCCATTTGTCCAATAAAGAAATCGAGCCGATAGGTGTATCATCCTGTCGAGCCAGTTGCTCCATAACATATCCAAAATGATGCTCGATGGCCTCCAAGGATGCGCCAGTGAGAATATTGCTGTCATAGTAGATGACTAGTTGGACATTGTCATCGGTAAGTACACAGTTGATGACGAGGGGGTTGTCAAAATAGCTTTGCAGGCCATCCTCCAGCAACTTCTTGGTTGCGTCAGTCGTATCTTCCACCAAGAGAGCCTGACTGCTGGCAAGGGACGCGACTTGATTGGTAGGTTGAATAATCAAAAGAGTAGAGAAGTCGCAGGCAGCCTTGGCGTCGGCTCCAAGCTTTGCAATATTCAGGATACCATACTGCTCGTGGGGAATCATGCTTGTGGTCCGTTCTTGGACCTGTTCCAAGAATTTGGACACGGATATGCCGTGGTTGATCTTGCACCTAAATGGCACCGTTGTAATAGTAGGCCCTGTCATGCTTGTAATACCCGGAAGGTTGGCGAGTCGGCCAGTCACAGTTGTACCGTAGCAAATATCATCAGATTCGCTGTGTCGTGCGAGCACAATACCCCAGGCCGCTTGCACCAAAGCCGCCTTGGTAATGTTTGTCTTTGCAAAGCTAGGCATTGCAATTTGGGTTGTCTTCTCGCGCATCACCGCCTTTTTCTTCTTCTGGCTGAGCGGGAGACGGGGGAAAGTGACGGGTTTCACCCCGTTGAGTTGCTCTCGCCAATATTGCTGAGTTTTGGCAACATCCGTCTGGACGATATATTTGACAAAGGCAGAATGTTGTAGTACAGGAAGCTCTTCAGCGCCGTCATAGGCTTCCCGTAAGGTAGAGAGGATCAGATGCATGGACCAAAGATCGTACATAGCATGATGAATCGTCAGGACAAAGTAAGGCTCTGGTCCCTCTAACAGAGCATATCGACACAGGACAGAACCATAGCCCATGTGGTTCTCTTTCTCCAAGGCAACGAATGAAGCAAGATCATGCCCGATTGTATTCTCCCAGCTTGGCTTAAATGTGGTAATCAACTGGAAAGCTTTGCCATCTGACGAGCTGGAGGGTATAATTATTCGAGTTCGCAGATTACTGCACCTCTCAACAGTACGCTCCCAGGCGGCTTTTAACCTTAAAACTGGCGTACCTGTCGCCAAATTGTAGACAATAGTTGAGACATAGGCGCCGGGTTGTCTGATGGAGAGTGCGACCAGACCCTCTTGGAACGGGGTGCAAGGGAAGATATCTTCGACGTCTCTCTGGCTGCGGATGTCGCATTGCTCGCATGCATCTTGGATGATACTGCCCGCCTGCGTCCGTTCTAATAGCTCGAATGGCAGTGTTGCTGCAACAACAGTGTCATCTTGTCGAGCAGCTTCTGCCATTGCCGTCAGCGTGGGGTTTTTAAGCGCCGTACTCATCGAGATTATGATTCCTTGCTTATGCGCCATGGATAAGAGCTGAAGGGCTGCAATCGAGTCACCACCTATCTGGAAGAAGCCATCCTCTCTGCCAATTAATTCAGGGCTGATGTAGAGAATCTCAGCCCACATATCTCGCAACTTCAATTCCATTTGTGACATGGAAGTATCCGAACCGTCTTTGCTTTGTATTGATAGCTGTGAGTATTCATTTGGAGACATGGCGTCAATTGTGCCGCGGAGAAGTTTGCGGTTTACCTTCATGGAGCTGAGGAAAGGCGTGCGGCGAAGGGCGATAAAGACGCTTGGTACCATGAACGGTGGAAGCTTGGCTTGGAGATTGGTCGTTAGAATGTCGAATTTTCGCTTTATTTCTGGTGTGTTTTCGCGTATCATATTGGTGCCGTCCTCCAAAAGCTCCTCGCTGGCGTCGTTGTCGGTGTCTGCGAAGCTGATGAAAGCTACCAGCGCCTCACGTTGCCCTCTGCGCACCACCTCCACGGTCGCATACTTGACGTCTTTCAGGGATTGCTGGATATTGAACTCAATTTCGCCGAGTTCGATGCGCTGGCCTCGAAGCTTAACCTGTGTGTCTTTTCGTCCCAAATATTCGATGTTGCCGTTCACATCGTATTTGACAAGGTCACCGGACTTGTAGAAGCGGTGGTATGGCTTCTGTAGTTGCTTCGGTATACAATCAAGGGTATTTAAGAAAGCCTTTGAGGTTTTCTCCGGATCATGAACGTACCCACGTCCAATTGTATTACCCTGGATCACAAGTTCGCCAACACAGCCAATCGGTGCCAGGCGGTTATGATTCTCGGGCTCCACGATCCAACAGTTTGTGTGTATCCCATTGCCTAAAATTGTTGGTACTTCATCAGTAGACTGGTAAGTATGGGTTAAAGCATAAATACAGCACTCTGCTGGAGCGTAGCCATTCAGCAATCTAACATGTGGCTGCCACGTCCCAAGCGTTAGTTTCGTAGGTGCCTCGCCGCCAAGAATTAGGACTTTCAAGCTCGGCACATCCTTGGGACTGAATGTGGTGACGAATGATGGTGTAAGCATGGCAACGTCTGTCTGTGCTCTGTTAATGAATTCGGCAATATTCTGCATGCGCTCAAGGCCAGTTGGAATGCAGACGGTACCGCCAAATACGAGAGTTGTCAAGATCTCGGAAACGCTGACGTCAAACACGTAACTAGCGAATTGAAGTACTCGTGAGGAGCTGGACAAACCAAACTCTCTTCCATGGCTAATCATGCTGGAGCAAATCGCACGATGCTCTACAACTATGCCTTTGGGCTGACCGGTGGAGCCAGAGGTGAAGAGAATGTAAGCTGCTGAAGAAGGATCCGACTTGAACGTGGCAGTCTGCAAACTTTTCGTAGACTTAAGCTCCTCCAGCAGTGCCTTTGATAAAATAACAACATTCTTGGAGATCTTTTCGCAGGACGAAGCACTCTCGGCAGATGTCAGAATATATTGAGCGCCGACCTGCTCAATAAGTGCCTTTCTGCGATCATAAGGGTGCGCTGGGTCCAGAGGCATAAATACACCTCCAGCTTTCATGATGCCAAGCATAGCAATCACTGTCCAAGTTGACTTTTCAAAGCAAAGTGGCACCACAGTCTCCTGTCTTACCCCGAGTTCCATGAGATGACATGCCAGGAGCGAAGTTGCTTGCTCAAGCTCAGCATACGTCATACACGTGTCAGTGGAATACAATGCTTGGTTATCAGGAGATTCTGCGGCGCGTTGAGAGATGATACTGTGAAGACATTCATCAGCAACAACTTCTTGGACGTGACGATTGAAAGAAGTGGCTTGCTCGAGATCCCAAGCTCCAGCCATCTCAACATCGCCCAGTTTTGAGTCATCCTGCGTGAGAAGCTGGTTCGATATATTTTCAAAATGGCGGCAGAGTGCTTTCATCTGCGGCTCAAGCACGATGGTGCTGTCATACGTGAAATCCAGAGTAATGTGGTCCGCATAAACTAGGCATTGAAGGACAATAGGGAAAGTAAAATAGCCTTCTATCGTGTCCTGCAACGAGTACTCCTCAGGGGACGCGAGGGTCATGAAGGCAGATGTGTCATTCTCTATAGCTTCCACTTGCTGCTGTGGCTGTACGATCAGCAGGCTGGTAACATCTGACGCAGCCTTGGCCTCGGCACTAATTTTAGCAATGTTTTGAAACCCAAACTGCTCGTAAGGCACCATGTCCATTGCCTGATTTTGGATGTCAACTAGGAACTCTCGGATGGTCTTGTTTGAATCTACTTGGACCCGTACTGGTACAGTACCAATGACTGCTCCTGTCATGCTAGAAATACCCTCAACATTTGCATTGCGCCCTGATGCTGTTGCACCCAAGACAACGTCGCTGGTATTTCCATAGCGTGCCAATACAAGTGCCCAAGCTGCTCGTAGAATTGTGCCTTTCGTGACGGTGGTACTGGTAGAATCTGGGAAGGAAATATCGTGCTTGATGATTCGTGTGACTTTTCTGGCTGTATCTTTTGGTGCACTGTTGATCTGACGCGTAGGGAATGTTGGTGGCTGGGCTCCACGAAGTTGTTGCTTCCAGTACGCCCTTGCTTTTGCCACGTCTAAGCTGCTGGCATATTTAACGAAGCCAGAGTACGGCACAAATGATGGGCTGCCGGTGCCTTGGTACATCTGTTTTAACGCATTCAGGATGAGTGTCATTGCCCAGCCATCAAAGACCGCATGATGCGTAACCAAAACAAAGTACATTCTCCCAGAAGCTTCCTTAATCAGGGCTGATCGAGAGAGCTTCGATCCGTACGACATGTTCATGTTTTGCGCAACTTCAAGAAATTCGATCAGACTCATACCTGTTGTCGGCTCCCAAGCAAAATCATGTTGGACAAGGGTCTGGATTGAATTCGTGCCAATTTTAGCAATACGCACTCTCAAGCTTTCTCGTGTGCTGGAAAGTTTCTGCCAGGCAGCTTTGAATCGAACAATGTCAATGTCATCCCCGAGCCGATACACAAACTTGGCGATGTAGGATCCCGGATATTTAACACTGAGAGCGAGGAGCCCTTCCTGTAGGGGTGTGCAGGGATAGGCATCATCAATTATCTCGCCGTCCGCGAGACCACAAATAGTACGCAGTTGTGGAAGAATCGTGTCAATGTTTCCCGACCTAAGAAGGCTAAACGGTTTAGTGACCTCATCTTTCTTGTCGCTGTTGACAAGGATGGGCTTTGCGATCTCTGTCAATACAGATAGCCTGGAGTCTCTGAAGATGGTGGCTGTTGGTAGTTCCAGTCCCTGTTGCCTTGCCAAAGATGATAAATATATGGCGGAAATACTGTCACCACCAATGTGCAAGAAACTGCTTTCTCTGCCGATGGTTGTTGGGTCGATATTTAGAGCTATCGCCCACAGGTCCCTCATTGCAATCTCTTCGGGGATTGTAGGGGCCTCGATTTCTGTTCCTGAAGTTGCGGCTGAGTATTTTGATAGCTCTTCAATTGCCAGACTATCAGCAAGTCCTTGCAGACGCTTGCGATCGATTTTCAGGGACGTAAGAAAGGGTATCTCCTTGAGCGGCACTACAAAGGAGGGCACCATGTATTTCGGAAGACGAACAGCGAGATACCCGCGAAGCTCAGTAAGAAGCTCTTCCATGGCGGGATATAGGGGAATTGGGTCGCTATTTGCCATATTCTCCGTCCTCGCGGCCTCAAGGGGCTCTTTAAAGTCAACAAATGCAACCAAGTAGCTAGCAGCCTTGCGCTTTGTCATATGTACAGCGCTGCTTTGGATCCGATTATTTCCCAGTGTAAGTAGATGCTCAATTTCAGCGGGCTCTAGTCGATGTCCACGGATTTTGATTTGGCTGTCTTTGCGGCCCTGGTACTCCAAGGTGCCGTCTGTATTATACTTGACTAGATCGCCAGTCTTGTAGCATAGTGCTGTTCGCATCGGTGACGACGGCGGGAATAGTTCAAGATTGTTAACGAATGAAGCCGCCGTCTTCTCAGGTGATTTGTAGTATTCGCGAGCCATGGCGTGGCTTTGAACGACAAGCTCGCCAGTGCAACCAATCGGTGTGAGGCGGTGATGGTTGTCGGGCTCAACAATCCAGTAATTACCGTGGACATTGTCGCCTATTTTCGTGGTAGTGGTGTAGTAAAAGTCCTGCTCATAGGTATATGTTGAAACGCAGACACAGGCCTCTGTTGGCCCGTAGCAGTTCATTAAGCGAACACGGCTCTGCCAAGCTTCTACGACATCAAGGGTGGCAGGCTCGCCCGCTATCATGATGGTTTGAAGTGTGGGAAGTTCTTTTATATCAAGTGTTTTGAGATATGAAGGAGTAAAAATCGCGTCAGTAATGCGAGCCTCAGCAAGAAACGGAGAAATGTTCTCGAGTCGCTGCTCCTCGGGCGGAACACAAACTGTACCTCCAACCAAGAGTGGTATAAATATTTCGTATATGCAGGCATCAAAAGCATAGCTTGCTATCGATAGGAGTCTCGTGTCACGGGTTGCGCCCTGCTTCTGTGCAAAATTTAGAATGCTCGTGGACGCAGCCGAATGCTCTATTGGAACACCTTTGGGAATCCCCGTCGATCCAGATGTAAACAACAGAAAAGCAACATCAGCCGGCTGGCATTCGCGCAGTGGGATAGTAGTGCCTTGAGTCTCTT
This sequence comes from Zarea fungicola, assembly GCA_900169235.1. Classification (NCBI taxonomy): domain Eukaryota; kingdom Fungi; phylum Ascomycota; class Sordariomycetes; order Hypocreales; family Cordycipitaceae; genus Zarea; species Zarea fungicola. The sequence continues at coordinate 100,813 of FWCC01000377.1, forward strand.
CCGTATTTTCAGCAATGAAATTTTCGTCCAAAACAACCACGTTGGCGCACATTGTCTGGCAGGTAGCCACAGTCTTGGGCGAGGCAATAATGGTGGTAGCTCCAACTCTCTCAACTAGCATCTGTCTGCGGCTCTCTGGATGGGATGGGTCGAGAGGCATAACAGTGCACCCGGCTTTCATTACACCAATCATTGCAACAATGGCCCACTTGCAAGATGCGAAGCATACAGGTATCACCGTTCGTGGTGGTATACCCAGACATTCAATATGTGCAGCAAGCATTGTTGACTCTTTCTCGAGAGCATAGTAGGTTGTGGAGCTGTCAGTCGCATAGATAGCCTCATGTTCAGGGTCACGCCTTGTGTGCTCGGCGATGAGGTGGTGGATGCACTGGTGGTAAATTGGCTTAGGCGGACCATTAAACTCCATAGCCTGCTTCAAGTCCCATGAGCCAGCAACGGAGACAGAGCCCAAATTTTTATCCTCTAGTCGTAAAAGCTGCTCGATGACGTGCTGTATTTGATTGACAAGGGCCACACACTGAACATTGCCTATAGAGTAGGTGTTATACACCAACTTGACTTGAACCTCAGATTCGGCAAGTACAGCATGTATCACGAGAGGATACTGCTCCGAATCGCTCATTTTTTCACTCATTGTCGCTGAGATAGCCTGGAGATTCTCGGCGGTGTCAATAATGAGAGCGCTGGAAGCGCGACGGGCAGCACGAGAGTTGACATCAAGGGCTGAGATAAAACTTGCTCCATGTTCGGCAAAAAAAGACATGTTATAGTTGTGTTGCGATACCTGGTCCAGTAATAGCGAGATACGTGCATCGCCATTGAGTTCGACCTGCATGGGTAATATGTATGGACATGTCTCGCCGTTCTCGAAAGGTAACTTTCCTCTGGGACGAACAGAGGTATCGAAGCAAACATCAATGCTGTCATTATAGCGCCCCAGAATCACAGCCCAAGCAGACTGAAGAATTGAGCGCGTCTCTTTACATCTCTTACTTGGAATATTCACGGTCGCTGTGGCCGTCTCTGCTCTGGCGTAGGCAGTGGAGCGAGTAGGGAATACGGCAGGCACAGGATCTTTCAGCTTTTCAGTCCAAAAATTGAAAGCTGTTGTGGCATCTGAACTTATTGTGAAGCTGTCAAACACTGCCTTGAAGGAATTCAACCACCTATTGGACTGGTTGTCCTTGTGCGCAATCTTGGGAGTTTGAAATTCAATGGAAATTCTGGTGCTTTCTTTGTGGATATTTATCAGAAACAGAGAAGGAAGGCAAGCTGTGGCATCCTCGGGCTCTCTGGGCTCATTTGCCCGGTCACATAAATTTCCTTCTTCATACTGCAGAATGAGCTCAGCGGTGCCTGAGAGGGAGGCGGCAGGTCGAAGCTCGGTTTTCTCGAGAAGCGTTCCAAAATAAAGTAGATCGGCATCTAGATGCCCGAGCTGACGCAAGCAAACGCTAATTTGCTGATGGTTTCCCGTGTAATAGTTTTTAACAAGTATCGTAAGATTTTCACGATCTGGTTGCAACTGTCGGAAGGAGAGTAGAGTGGCGTGGAGAAGTAATGCAAGGGTCTTGCGAACCGGAAACGGCTCCGTGCCGATTGGGGCGAGGCTTCCCGAAAGCTCAATCTTTAGTAGTGCAGAATCAGTTTCAAGGCAGCGGAATTCGGTGACTTCTCCAACAGGTGACGACCATAATCGAGCTTCCGTAGCATTCTTGGGGGTTGCAGGGATGTCGGCTCTGCTAGGATGATCGCAGCCAGCTTCCAGGACCTGGACACAACCCAGCGCCACCTCCTGTAAGTCCACCTTGCTCAAAAGATCAGCGGTTGGCAGCAAGATGCCTGCGCGGAGACATCGTGTGTGAATCTCGACTGCGGAACTGGCAGTTCCGCCAATGCTGGAGAAGGTTACGGCTTGACACACCTTTTTGGGTGAAACCTGTAACACTTCCGCCACAATAATCCAGAATTGCTTCTCTGCGCAGCTGACAGAAGAGAACGCCAGCAGGAATTCGCTGATGCTCTCCGCGTTCATACGTGAGGATTCGTGGCCGGCAGCGAGGTCCAACAGGACCCATGTCCTCGGAATCTCAAAGCACCCTCCTTCCCTCTGGTTTTTAATTATGCTTCTCAAGTCTTTGTAGAGTCTTTCGGTCGTGGCCATTGCTATCGACTGTGCGGTGGCTTTTTCGGTAAGCGTCAGAGCGAGGACTGACGTTCTGCCGGAACTCGGCATGTTTATTTCTAGAACTCTCGCCTGTGCAACATCGACCTCTTGGTTGAAATGAACTTCCAGAAGGAAGGGTGAGTCGCTACTGATTGAACCCATTATTACGCAAGCCGTCCTGGCGGGCTGTTTAATCGATCGACTCGATTCGGGATGTTGCTGTCGAGAGCTGGTACTGAAAGCTGTTATAGCAGGTCTTTGAGAGAGCTAAAGCTACAGAGTCTGGTTAAATCGCGGAGCGGAATACGTTGTGCATGTAATAATACGAAAGCCGATACTTGATTGACCTCTTACACGCAATGGAAGCGCGATATAGTAGTGAGTGGTGGATTTTTCTTGCTGGTAGTCTCGGCACCTGCCTTATAAGAGACCAACAATAATACGTAGCGGTGCGAGGACTTTTAAAGACCCAGCCATACCAAACAGGAATCAACGTGCTTCATATTACGAGAAAACATGAAACCTAAACATACTTGCATTGAGCGAGCAATGGCCGGCGCCACCAACTTTGGAGGCGCATACATTTGTCAAAGGATGGTCTAGTACAAATTGCAAAATTAATATAGGTCTCTTCCTGACCCTAGCCAGGATATTAGCTTGCTCTAAAGTGGTTTCCATATGTGATCAAGGTTCGTGAAGGTCGGGAATTGGGTTGCCGGAAATCGTTGTCAGCTGTCAGCGTGGCATTCAAGCTGCCTCTTCAAGTATAGTCTTTAATGCAATAGAAACGCCACGAGTTTATTACACAGCCTCTGTAAAGTAGTGTGTGCCCTGCTGAAAATTGGGCATTTGCAGTTGGAGGCGCTTGTTGTTGTAATCAAGTCCCACGGGAGTAGTAAATGATAGTCCAGCAAACTATTAGTGGCCCCCAAGCCAAATTTCTGCCATTTTATAGGACGCAATGGCATTTTGGCAACAGCCTAGTTAACGAACTGGCTCCACACTTCCGAAGAAAGAAAAAAAACTGTCAACAGGACCGAATGTGGGATGATGCCACAGCGGTAATGCGCTACGGAGTCTCTTCTCCCTCTTCTCTTCTCTTCTCAGAGAGGAGGCAAGGGCGAAGCCTCGGGAAAGCTTCATAGACTCAAAACATTGCAAAAGAACTGGCTTGCACCCAGTTACTATTGTCGCTTATTGACTTCTTCCAGATGCAAATAAAGCTCGCAATGGTGACGCTGGTCTAGAATTAAAGCACGGTGGTCCCGGACAAACGGCAGAGCGGCTGATAAGGGTGGGCTTTGCTCGGCCACAGCCCTTGTCTTTGCTTGTTCCGGCCATTTTTAATTAGCAACTCCCAAGAACAACTGGAGAATTATATATAGAAATGGCGAGAAGTGTTCGGCAGTGAGTCTGTTCTGCAAAGCCAGTCACTAGCTAGCCGTTGGAATATTGTGGGTAACTATATCCAGACGAGCAACGCAACTCAAACCGAGCAGCCAGCGAGTTGGTATTCTGCACAGACATATGTGGGCCAGGCGGGAAGCTCGAGCGATGGCACCCAAAGCAGTGCTAACAAGTAATGAAGGCTCCGGGCGGCGAAACAAAAAAAGCAGCCTGTCCCTAACAGCCTTCACTCAGGCTACCTTTCTATTACAAAATAACACCACCAAAATAGGAAAAAGAACTATTATTAAAATTCTATAAACTATATTGATGGCTATAAAAAAAATAAAAAATAAAAAATAAAAAATAAAAATAAAAAGAACTCTATTGAACTTTTTCGTGCTTGAATTTATCTCTTGGCTGTAACTAAGTGTTTATCAAGGTGACGATTACTGCAGTTGTGCTAGTGCGGCAGCTTTGCTGGGACCCTCCCCAATGGGTTCATATAGCTTGCCCAAAACGGGTAAGCAATATGGTGACCCATCTGGATAATCCCCAACTTTGGTGAGCCACCTCTGTTTATAAACATTATAATACTACATCTGGATTTCAAGGGCAGAGACCATAAATCGGTATTTACCCAGTATGATGGCCCATGCGCATGCTATTTCAGACAAGGATAGCCGAAGGCAAAGCATAAGAAGACCGTGCGAGCCCCGTTGCAAACCTACCATACCAACTTTAAACGCCAGCAATCAATTAATCAGTTAGTTGGCTATAGTTCGAGCCAGTAACTACCCATCAACTACCCATCAACTATCCAGTAGCTCACTGTTATTCTGAACTGGTGCGCCGCTGTTAGTGGTAGATCTGGCGGCAGTAGCTCGGTTTGTAATGACAAAAGTACCCTCAACTGGCGTCAAGTAATAAGTTCTCAGCTTACAAAGGTAGATGCTCCGTAATACTCCACACAGATTAGAAGTATATTAAGCTATCAGCTGCGTTCTAGTAGTTACAGCACAGTCAAAACGTGTCATGGCTACCGGCGATTTAGCAAAAGCTGGAGACAGAGGTCCGCTAGCGTCCGCCTTGGGCGGGCACCAGAGTTGGGCTTAATAAAACTATGTAATTCGTTTTACAGTACGGAGTTCAGGGAACGTATGTATTCTTCGAATTGAGTAATAGCCGAGGAAAGTAGAGGAAAGTAGAGGAAAGTAGAGTACCAAATGGGCTGAGCAAAATAGACGAACTGAAAGGATTTGGTTGGGTAAAAGCCTGATGTTGGACCAATCAAGTCCGCACAATCGCTTGCCTCGCTCCAACCCTTGCAAGGCCCTGGCAAGGTTCGTCCATCATTCGATTTTATCGTATTAATAAAGGGGGAACAGATGGGAGAGTTTACTAATAGATTCTAGACTTGGCGATCGTGCGCTAGTAGAGGCACAGTTTCGTTCGTGTCACCTAAGAATGAAGTTCAATATGAGGCGGATCACAGCACATTTTCTAACTATGTTTGAACATGGTCAACGGCCGATGCAACGCTGGGCATGTCTGGCAGTTCATCGTCAGATGAAGAAGATGCTGGAGCCGCACGGACCGATGAGGGGCAGTCGGAAGCCACCTCGGTCTCAACTTGGCATGGATGTTGGGTACCAGTCAACCGGCTGACGGATGGCGGGTGTGCTTGCATCGTGACACTTGTATATTATGTATGTATTTACGCCCTGGCTACTACATAGTTATACGTACTATGCGGAATCCGCAGGACGTACCAGCCTGATGACCAAGCCCGCTACGCGTCAGATCCGAGACGTTACACCTTTCTTTTAATGGTAGGGTAGGGTAGTTGGTTCGTCGGGGTCGTGGGAACACCCGAAAGCGCGGAGAGGAGGAGCTGATGCACATAGCACTGCGTATGACTGTGATGGCAAGGCTTGTTTGGATGCATCACCACAGCTGCGACCAGATCATTGTTACATAAGCAAAATATTTACCAACTAGGTATAATACATAGCTTCTGCCTCTTGGGGTACGATTGCCCCTAAAATTTCCGGTGCTTTTATCCGCTGGCAGGGTGAGAATGCTTGCATTTTATAAGTTTTATATCATTAGATAACCCACAGGTGATACAAGTCGTTCTAGCATTATTGTTTATTTTTTAAACGAAATTTGTCTCCCGCCCTATTTCACTTCTTGGCCTGGGTTCGGTATGAGGCCACATATGGACCACTGTTTAACTTGAGAGATGTTTGGGTTTGAAAACGCAGCCTCGTCTGTCTTGCAGCGACATAGAGACTGACGGCTCCTAAACTAATTCTCGCCGTAATAATAGGCCAAACTTACGCAACCCAAACTCCGCCAGCCTCACTTTCTTTTTCGGTTCCAGGGCAGCCTCACCGTTCTCTCGTTCAACTCGCTTGTTGATCAACTGGCCGAAGCTCACCTTTTATTACCGTATTTACCACCAACCCCTTTCTGGTGGTCGCAGATGGCCAAAAATTGGGGCCGAATTATTGGCCAGCGGAGAGGGACTGGTGCAAGTCCGCCAAGGGAGTCATCAAGGAGGAAAATGCTGCGGCGGGCTAAACCCACCCTGGTAGCGCCACACAATTAGTACGGAAAACAAGATGGGCTGAATGAATCAGAATGAATGGGTGGCCTCTCTGCCTTGTTGTGAGACGTCTGCACGTCAGTGTTGCCAGTAGTTAGTAAGAAACATGAGTGCACTGACAGAAATGTGAGTCATCTTGGTCGCATACTTTTCACGCTTCCGTTTTTTTCCCTTATTCTTGAGACAGCATCCTGAGGAGTAAGACAGCGCAGCGTTTGCATTGTTGGTAGTTTATTTTTATTCCATTTTTTATGCATGTTATAACATCCACCAATGTAAAGTAGACAATCCAAGCACTGGTACGGAGTACATCCGGAGCAGTCATCTGCCCTGTCGTTTTGGCTTGTTTGCCACAGCTCAATGAGAAGTATCCAGTTCACCCTTGAGTAAAATGAGAGAGCCGGACCGCCCACAATCCGTGCGTCTTTACCAACACGTTTGGCTTGGGTTGGTGGTCCATGAGTGGTGGCACTTCTCCGCTAGGGAGCCTTCGTTTTCTGCGTAAAAGCAAGGGATCATTCGGACCCGATGTTTTTCAGGCTGGGCTCTTCCGCCTACGTACTAGTTTGTTATTAACTTCATTACTGGTAGTTATCTAGCAGTGGGGGTCCCCGAAAGTGCACGCATGCCGTGGACGTGCTGTCGTTTTCTTCTCCTCCGCTGCCTATTGGCGGAGCTGAGCAACTCTAGATCGCCTAGGCCGTGCCGTGGCCCACGTTTAAAAAACAATTAGCGAGTTGTAGCGAAGCTGCAGCCTTCTTCTAGCGGCTCCAGTTACTGAATGCTGAAATTATCTCGCGGAGATGGGACCTTTTTTGGCGGAGTTCGGACCCATCACCGGACCCGAGAGTCCTTTGGTGAATTGCCAGACTGCAGCTCTCCGTCAGTAGTAGGGCGTACGTACAGGCAAGAGGCAGAACGAGTACGATTGCGCAAGTTTATTATTTCTTCGTCTGCCAGCCTGATCTTTGTTCTTCCTCTCCCTCGCGTTTGCTGCATCCCATTCTTCTGTCTGGCCCATTCCAGTCACTCTCTTCTTTTACTATTGTATTTAATAACCGACTCACGCCACCAGTTAACTTGGTGCTTACTTTTCTTGTCTTAATTTCCTATCCAAGTAAGGGTTCGGACTACCCATCGGCTAAGACAGCCAACACGCGATCGAGACGTCTTATCCCTCCACTCGTCGCTACATACATTCCGACCAACTGCGACTTTTGTGACCAAAAATGGTCGCACCCACGCCGGACAGCGCCACCGAAGTTGGCTCTATCGGCTCCCGCAATAAGACTACCGTCGACCACACACCGGCCCCGGAATCTGTGCTGGACGAAAAGCATGATGTGGATGAGAAGCCGGACGTTCACGAACTAGGCGACAAGGCGCTTGCAGAAAACGCAGCCGACGATGCAGTAAAGAAGGATACTCTAGTTGACGACGAAGATGGTGTCGAGTACCCCGTCGCATGGAAGCTTGGTCTCATTACCATCGCTCTCTGCTTGTCTGTCTTTTGCGTAGCTTTGGTAAGTTTTTTTTTTTTTACGCTCCCAATCTTTTAACCAAGCCTATGAAAATCAGCTTGATTTTCTTCTTCTCCCCCTCCCTACATATAAAACAAAGGTGCTTGCACCCTGGCATTGCAAATATACTAACGCTGAACTCTCTCTCTCTAGGACAATACCATTATCGCCACCGCCATTCCTCGCATCACCGATCAGTTCAAGGCCGTCGAAGACATTGGCTGGTATGGTGCCGCCTACCTTCTCACCACTTGCGCCGTGCAGCTTATTTATGGTAAACTGTATACCTTCTACTCCGTCAAATGGGTCTACCTGTTCGCCATTTTCCTCTTTGAGGTCGGCTCCGTCGTTTGCGGTGCTACCCCGACTTCCGTGGGCCTCATCATCGGACGAGCCATAGCTGGTCTCGGCGCCGCAGGCATCTTCTCCGGGGCTCTTCTCATCGTTAACCGTAGCGTGCCCCTCCGCCAGCGCCCAGTGTACATGGGCCTCATCGGTGCTGTCTATGGCCTCGCCTCTGTTGCCGGTCCCCTCATGGGTGGTGCATTTACCGACAAGGTTACATGGCGCTGGTGCTTCTACATCAACCTCCCATTTGGTGGTGTCACCGCCTTCTTCATCGTCATCTTCCTGCATCTGCCCGATACCCGTGGACAGCTTAAGAATTCGACCATCAAGGAGCAGCTCATCTCGTTCGATCTCGAGGGCACCTTTGCATTCATTCCGGGTATCGTCTCCCTCCTCCTCGCTCTCCAGTGGGGTGGTGGCCGCTACCCCTGGTCCAACGGTCGCATTATCGGTCTTTTTGTCGTCTTTGGTGTCCTCATCGTCGCCTTTATCGCCATCCAGATCTACAAAAAGGACCGCGCCACTGTGCCTCCCCGTATCTTTATGGACAGAACTGTCTGGGCCTGCTCTGCCTTTGTCGTCTGTCTCGGTGCCGCCTTCTTCATCATGGTCTACTACCTCCCCATCTGGTTCCAGTCCATTCAGGGCAGCTCCGCCGTCAATTCGGGCATCAAGAGTCTGCCTCTGATTCTCGGCCTCGTCATCCTCTCGATGATCTCAGGTGGTTTCGTCAGCGCCCTCGGCTACTACACGCCGTTCATGATTGCCTCTGCCGTTCTAATGGCAATTGGTGCCGGTCTGCTGTCCACCCTCAAGATCGACTCCGGCCGCGGCGAATGGATCGGCTACCAGTGCCTCTTCGGCTTTGGTGTCGGCCTCGGCATGCAGCAACCCATGGTCGCCGTGCAAGCCTCGCTCAAGTCGCTCGATGTCGCCATCGGTACTGCCATCGTCATCTTTTCCCAGACCCTCGGTGGCGCCCTCTTCATCTGCGTCGCCCAGAACGTCTTCCAGAACAAGCTCATTGAGACTATCGCCAAGGCCAACCTCCCCGGTCTCGACCCCAAGAGTGTCCTTGCCGTCGGCGCAACACAGGTTCGAAGCACTTTTAAGGGCGACGAACTTGCAGTTGTACTTAGCGCGTACAACACGGCCATCACCAACTGCTTCTACGTCGCCGTTGCCATGTCCGTGCTCGCCCTGGTGGGTGCCGTCTTTGTGCCTTGGAACTCTGTAAAGGGCAAGAAGATCGAGATGGCTGCAGCATAAAGTGCAGAAGCAACAAAAAAAGAATTTCGAAAAGTTTGATACCAGGATTTATTTCCGTGTTTTATTGGCATATACAGGCATTTTTTTGGGATGGCGCAACCTGTTTTTTTTTTCCTACATGGATATGATTGAATTAGAGTTCCACCACCGCGTTGGTTTACTTGTATTTTCTTCTCTTATTTTTGTTCTAATTACTTACAAGCCCAGTATAAAGTGGTGTTAGATAGACATGCTACAAAGAGCGTTTTGATGGCAGGCTTGAGCTGGCATTCCGATATAGAAATTCTACTCACAATCTCATCTCCTATGAAAGCTTTCTCCTTGCAAAAGCCGTTGTTTCTTCTACTATTAAACAACTGGATCGAGTTCTCCATTCTTGGCATCAGCCCTACACTCCATTATTATTAAACTTGATCCTCCCCACACGACTCCGGAAGGCTCGGGTGAGGTTGGGTCGCATCGCCAAGATTCAGAGCTCCGCTGAAATTACGAGAATCGGGGCATCCCCATCTAGCCTCTCCCGTCTGCCATTTATTTGCCATCCCTCACTGCATATGAAATAGATTCCAGTTCATTCTCAGTGCTCACAAAAGCCATAGGTCAAATGATACTCCCACATCCACTTGTTCTTTCCCCCATACCGCGCTCTTCCATGAGTTTGAGCCGATGCTCGCGCGCCTCGTCCAGTGTCATCAAGCTCGTAGGTGGCGATGATGCCTGCTGTTACTCACTCTCTGACGCCGTATCACTGTTTTGGAGGTCTTCCCACCACGCCATCTGCTGCGGCGGCACATTCGCCGTCGATATAACACGCATGTGCGGGTCAACCAGCCACAGGGCCAAAAAACGGCGATGGCCAGGCTTGGTAGAGTCCTGCAGCTTAAATGCCGACACCAGGTGTTGCCTTTGAAAGAAGAAGAGGAGGGGAGAGGACGTTAGAAAAAAATGGGGCCCAGGTTAAAGACAAGAAGAAATAATCAATTGTCGCCACTCACAAGGTATTCGGGAAAGCCAGTAGGCGTCCTTGAGGCGTCTTGACATCACCATACGGCTGCCAGGATTCGGCAGCGTAATCGTACAGTCCCGTTCCAAGGACTCTTTCAAGGTAGTTGTATGCGTCCTGTTTCGCATCGATCGAAGTGTTGAGCTCCCATCCCGTCTGCGCACGAAACGAAATGTAGCTGTCTGTAGTATTGTGGCTGTCGAGATAGAAGAGTGCCGTCGCACAAATCTTTTCATTTCTCAGGCCCTCTAGCTACACGGTTCTTCGTATTAGTGACAGAGAATAAAATTAGAATTTGGCAAATAAGAAGGAAGAAAGGGAGGGGGAGGGGGAGGGGGAAAGCTAGCGAGCGGGATCACTTACATGCCACCCGCCAGCAGGAAACTCTGGCTTCTCTGGCGTGAGCTCAATGCTCGCCATTTTGACTATTACTTGTAGTCCATGGTCTTTAAACATCTTTCTGATGCTCTCTTTTTGGCCATAGTCAACTTCTTCAAACGGCAGCGGCTCGGGAAGTATTGCCTGCCGCGTTTTATGCCACCTGGCGTTGGCGCGCTTCTCCTGTACCAGGGCTTTGGGGTCGTAAGTGAGATCGAAGCGTTTGTTATGGATTTCAGGCTCTAGATTCTCGGATTCCGCATTGTGGGTAGGTTTCGGATTTGGAATATCCTGCACTGCTTTTGGCCGCGAGTCCACAGCGTTCCAAAAGGCTTCGCTTCCCGAGTCTAATCACAGTTCTCCAAGTCCGCTTCAGTAACAGGAATGTCTGCCGAAAGGAAGTGATCGAGATCAAACCAGTTCCAACAGCTAGCTTTTCCATCACTACGACACAATAGAAATTAAGTTAGTCTTATTGGCAGGCATCCGCAAATTTCACATGGAGACTTAATACAGTTCACTCGCGTTAGAAGGGGGGGATAAGGGCATATCAACGTACTCTGCCTCGACAATAGCCTTGAATCGAGCTTTGGATCTGCCTGTACGCTTGGGCCGTCGTCGGGAAGAACGGTTATCATGATATCGGAGACATTGGTCCCAGAGGGGAATGGCGGCCGCAATTGCCTTTTCAATGGACTGGTAAATGCGTGGATATTTGAGCGGATGGAGGTTGATGTAGCTGGTAAACGCCGGCCTGCCATCATCACGGAACGCGACATTGGCGGGGAGCCATTGGAACTTTTCGGACCAAAACTGTGCATCCATGCGGTAAGAATCTCGGCGCTCTTTTTGGGACTCAATGAAGGGGCTTGGAATCACGGCTCCGGTGCCAATCTGCTCGATACAGTTCACGGTGCCGACCGTCTCCTCCTTTATAAAATGAGTCCGTCCTACAAAGCCATTGTTAGCGTACCAAGTTTTGAAAATGGTTCTGGTCTTTTTGAAGGTGCAGTAAATTACCGAATACAAACAGATGCATGGATGGGTGGACAAGGTTTTGGACCATGTCGTCACTTCGAGGATGCCAATTGACATCCGCCGCTTGATCAGCTCGCAGTGCGTTGACTGCATGGACCAATTCTAATCGCAGCTCCTCTCTTAGTAGCGTATCTGATTTAACAACACAATAATCCGAAGTATCCAAGGTTGGGATGATTCCAGTCTTTGAAAAATATTTGGCCTTGCTCCGCAGCTCTTTAATACACTGTTTTGTAGCCTCGTTAGCATCGAAGTAGCACGGAGACTATACGTCTTAGGTTGTGGCTTACATATTCAAAGACTTGTGAAGAGCCAATCTTGGTGGGTTGAGGTATACGTTCGTATTCCTTGTCCTGCATGATGCGCGCGAATAAGGGGGCTTCTGATTGAGTCGCCGCTTCATGTCGCCACTTTTGCACGGTGACCTCGTCAAACACTTTTTCATGCCAATCGGGCTTGTCCGTAATTTGTTCCATGAGCATCATCATGGCGACCTCACGCATTTGCAACACGTCGGACATATCTCCTGAATCTGGGAAACCGACTGGGTAGGATGTTGCGGTCTGGTGTTCCAGATCCAAGTCGATCCCAGCATAGCGAGACTCTACCAAGGGAACAAATGTCATTGATCTCAGTGCTGAGCTCTGCCCATAGGCGCAAACTTGCTTTGTGTAGCTTGGCCAATTTTTGTGTGTTGATATTACCGAACTACGGCGTGGAAGGATGGGCCACAGCCGTTTTACATTGCTTATGATCCAGCGACCCATTGCGCTGAGATTCGTGCGTGACTCAAACAAGGCAATTTTTGATGAAAGTTGTATAACTAATGAGGGAATAGAATAGACAAGCAAAAAGGGGTAGTGTATTGAGTGCTTGCCTGTCCATAGTCCACGTGTTTGCTTGGCATGTCATGTACTGTATATTGGCTACCTTGAAGCCGCCAGCCGGAATCGATATCCGTTGGCATTGAGAAGCTGGCGCAATGCATAAACTTGACTGACTCCCTCTTCAGTTTAGTTGCCTTTTGATTTGCTCTGTAGCTCATCAACATGATTCTCTGTGTCTGGGATGATCATTTGTCGGACCTGAAATAGCATTGGTTGATACAAGTCGACATTTCCGATTCCGCTTCCGTTCCGTGTACACATGCATCTGAATCGCACCATCCCTTAGCGTAGATGCATCTAGTAGAAATAATGAAAGAAATTGGTGTGAGTCCCCCGGCTAGATCCGTGAGACGAAAACGCGGAGGTGTAATACGGAGATGACATATGGGGCAAGATGCATCGATATATCTGGTGACGAGAGGGCTGGCCCATGCATGACAGATGTTCCACCCCTGGTACAAGCACTAGTTGAGACTGCGTCCCAGATAGGAAATACAGAGCCAAGATATATTTTGTGTAGCGTGACCCAAATTAAATATACAAAATCGTGTGTTACGTATGTCTGAATGGAGACTATTGTTGTAGGTTTGGGGGTAACGAGGGATTTCTGAGCCGTCGATCTTGATTGTCAAATTTCGTGGCTAGGGAGGTTGGCAGGCGCAGATTTTCTATGAGATTGCTTGCTAAATCCTCGTCGTAGATCGATGCTGCTGCTTGTCATCGCAAGTTGCTTGTACGACCTGGATCAGCGTCTGGAATACATTGGTACTTGTTGGCACACCTACGGTACCATTAGCCCAAGACTGACCACTGTAGGAGACCTTACGGCACCCGCTGGTCGCGTGAACCTGTGCCCTGGACAATGAAGACCAGCGAAGTTTGGATCCAATAAAAGCAATTTTAGTTACGGGCAGAATTAGTAGGAAACGTTAGGTCTACACGTGAACACCCACCACATCCTGTAGTGGGTGCTCCCCACCACGGTGACCACCCCACCGCCGTGACCACCGCGTCGCGCCTTCCTAACCTCAAATTAGAATTAAAAATCAACAACAAATAGGAAAAATATA
>FWCC01000500.1:0-15164 GCA_900169235.1 Zarea fungicola
GGTGGGGGCGTGGCACAAGTACTTGTCAAAGGCCGTGTGGTGCTTTGGAATATGACGACCCTTTTCAAATCCCGGGCGCTTCAAAAGCTTCTGAATCCATTTCTCCACATGAGGCAGCTCTTCCAGTGTAACGCCATCCGCAGCTAGAGTCGTCATATTTTCACAGTCAGCAACAAATCAGAAGGTGAGAGGGGAAAGAAAAAACTCACCGTGATTAGCTACCCATCCCCAGCAAGCAATGTCCGCAATAGTGAGGCGGTCGCCGACGAGGTATCCATGCTGCGACTTGGCCAACTGCGACTCCATGGTGCGGTAGAGGCGCAGAGTCTCATTATGGTACCGGTCGATGCCGTACTGAATCTTTGTCTTGGCGTATCCTACAAGGTTCCAATTAACATCATACCGAGTATGCTGAGAAAATTTTGAAATACAGACTTCCAAAATGCTCCAGTTGGCCCTGCATCGGCCCGAGGCCACCAACCTGCCACATCAACTAAGGCCATTGTCAGTCTTTGCGCTTCGACACATATTCCACTGCAATAATCTGGAGGGGCTAAAAAAACGAACCCAGCTTTTCACTTCCCAGTACTCGGGAGAATCCTTTGGATAAGAGATTTTATTGTCCTTGTCGTAGCGGTCTACGAGGTACTCGAGAACCGCGCCGCTCTCAAAGACGCGAATCGGCTTGCCGTCGGTCCAAGTGTCCGTGATGGCGGGGATGCGACCATTCGGATTAATCTCCAGATACCATGGCTGTTTCTGTTCATTTTCCATGATTTGAATATGATGCAGCTAGAAGAAGCGATGCGACGCATTGTCAGTCATGTTCGTCCCTCCGACACTTGGCTCCTTGGCTCCTCTCCGTTTCTCACCTTGTATTCAAGGCCGAGCTCCTCAAGCGCAATTGGAATCTTGATGCCATTGGGCGTCGCGGCCGTGTACAGCGTAATGTCAGTCTTGATGGCCATGTTTGAAACGTGGCGTCTCTGGTGGTTGAGGTACGGCGTCTTTTTGGCTAGGTTAAACGTGGACAGTAGTGATGGCAGCCGAGTTCGGGTGAGTCTATGCGTAAGCGCGATTGAGTGATTCATCCTTTACAGGAAAGAAGGCTGAGATGGAGGAATCAAAGTTGGTCATGTCGACAGCAATACGCGGGATACGGTTAGCACACGTGACTGAATGCGCGAACCAAAGGGTATGGCACAGGATGTCACTGAAGCATGGGGGATCCACGATCTAGATCGTGAATTTGAGTTTACAGACGCTTCCGGGGACCGGCGTGTGCAGGTTGTTTCCACACCAACACGCGACAACTTTGGGTTACGTCGAGCACGTATAATTTATCGGCATTTATTTAATCCTGATTATTATTTTACCATTTTTATCTGTTATTATGATACATTTATTCGTTTATCTGAGTATACTCGTTCATGGTTTGACGCGTAGAGCTGCTACTCGATGGTTAGTCGCCAACTAATTTCTGACCGTACCCGATTGCTTACAAGATACCCGACTGAATACCCGATCCGATTTCGGGTCAGACCTGCCAGGTCTTGATGGGCTTGACACCAGAAAGCTTTCATTCATAGACAACACGTGGAAGACTCCGAGGATCGACTGTAGTCGGCAGGAAGGAAGAGAGAATAGTACGTACAGCCAGTGGCAGAACTGGGCTTGGAAGATTGCGAAAATTGTTGTAAAGATGTCATGGACTCCAATTTCAACTACCGAGACACCTTAGTGGCCTTTTCCATTTCATTACGCATGTGCATGACCTGCAACCACAGCTGAAAAGCCACAGGAAATCAAGGCGTGCTAGCCAGCCCCGACCGAACAGAAAATGGAAAAGGAAAAAAAAAGAAGATAGAGAAGTAGAGCCAAGCTACCGGTTCAGCTTCTAAACTAGGCAAATGTGGCTTCGGCTTCTCGTCACAACACTTCAGCCTTGTAGGTTAGCACGGACACTCTACCTTGTAAGGCAAATTTCAGCTGCCCAAGCCATGCAAAGTGTATGTGTGTGTGGTGTGCCATGTTCCACGTTTGGACGGAAAAGAAATATACATATGCTCACCACCCGGCGTGTCTACAAACTGTAAGAGTCCTGCCAACTTGCATCATCTCTTCTTACACTGGAATACAAGATTTCGAGCAGCCGATTGAGAAATCAGCATTGAGCGATGCCTTCACGGAGCACCGCACCGCCTCCGTGGCCAAACTACACCGACAGCAGACAAGAATCATGGCACCGACGAATAAAGCGCCGTGAGAAATGGCAGAAGGTTTACTCAGGAGGCATTGGCGGCATCGCGCTGCTCAGTCTGGCTGTTCTCGGGCTTGCCGCCGCCAGCCTGGCGCAAAAATCCCAGACCATTGATGCTCTAAAGGGTATCCTGGCGTGGAACATAATCCTGGTAAAAAACACTCGTCTTCTTTACATTTCAAAAAAAATCAGTGTAATCGGTATACAGCTAACATGTACACGGGCTGTCCGTGTTGGTAGTCTGTAGCTACCGTTGTTGCCGCAGTGTTCATGGCCAAACACGTCACCGGCACACATCCAATTCTTCTGAGCTTCGCGCACCTGCTGGGTATAGGCCTGTGGGGATCTGCCTTTGCTCCAATTCTGACTGTTGGAATATGGTCAGGCCAAGAGACTCAGCTTCGGCGGCGCTTCGAGGCAGACGGCGGTCCGACTCTTGACTTGCTCCAAGGCGTGCCTCAGCTAGGCCCGCTGCTGGGCTGTATGATTGGGGGTATTCTAATCACGTATGTTTTTCTTTGTTTTTTTTTTCACTTTTTGTTCTTTCCATCGGGTAAATTGGTTAGACTAATTTTAATGTTGAAAGGTTACTGCTTCTGTTTCAAGTCCTGTGGTTCTGCCTGGTACGTTTGTATTGTTGACGACTTTTGAAAGGGACCCGACAGCCGCGACGATGCCGCTAAAGGGAATAGCTAATCTACGAGCAGCGGGAATTCAATCACAAGCTTTGCTGACCGTCTTGTCCATGGTTTGAAAAGAGCTGAAACTGGGTGGTTGGTGTAGAAGCTGAAGTAAGCAGAGCTGATTGAGTCTCAATCAAGAGTCAATCAAGAGTCAACCACAATCAAATCGTTCCTTTGTCTAGAAAACACGTCATGTCCTGTGAACAACGGCAAACTCCAAAACAATAAACGCTAGATAACCTACAACCATGACCGCCCCAATCCATCTCGCCACCCTTGCCCCAAACCACACCGTAGCCGTAAACGCTGCCGTTGCCGCCCAGAGCACCGCCAACTCCACCAGGCCAACCTTGCCCCGGTCCAGCTTGCCTTTGCTGCCCGTCATGACGAGCCCGGCACACAGGGAGAGCAGAAATATGTTGCTGCCCGCGCAGTTGGCCACCAGGATGCCCGGCTGGCCCAGTCGCGCACTGACAATGGCGATGAACTTTTCCGGCAGCGTGGTGGCCACGGCGAGGACGACGACGCTGAACACGACGTCGGACAGGGCAGCGGCGTCGACAATGCGGATGGCGGCCTGCGAAAGGACGTAGCCCGCGAGACAAATGGCGGCGAAGCCAAAGAAGAGGTATGCAGTGTGGTACGGCAACCCATGGTGGCCATGTCGGCGGCGCGTAGGAGCGGCTGCTGCCGCCGTTGTATTGTGCTGCCCGGACAGCAATCCCGTCGTGCTGTCGACTACCCTCTCCTGATCATCATCCGCATCCCCCTCATCGGAGGAAGTGTCTGCATCGCTGTCTGAGTCCTCCGGCGCCGCCAACACACCTCGCACAATCGCGGCCGCGGCGACACACACATACACCCCAAACGCTGCCATGAGCAAGGGTCCGAGAACGAGCCAGGTGGTCGGCGACGGGTAGTACACGACCGGCACGACAAGAGTCGTCAGAACCAGCAGTAGAAGCGAGTACACGCGGGCGCTGCGGTCAAATTCAATGCCACCGCCGCTGCCGCCGCTGCGAGGGTAGAATAAGAGCCCGAGGGAAAAGGCACCGAGGATATTAGAGATGGCTGAGCCAATAACGTTGCCGAGGGCCAGCGAGGCGCGCTTTTGTGTCAGGGCTCCAATGACCACTGCGAGCTGTAGTGAAGAAAATTAACCATGCTGAATTTTTTTATTTTTTTATTTTATTTTTGATTTGTCTATCCATGAGGAAAACCTCGGGACGTAGGCTTACCTCCTCCCATTCTGCACCAGCGGTAAAGAGCGCGACCAGCACTGGGGAAATACCAATCCGAGTCGCGACAATGGCCGTGTGCTTGACAAACGTGTCGGCGCCGGATTCGAGTACAAAAAGGGTACACAGAAATGCACAAATGTTGAATGCGACATTGCTGGCGTCTACAGTCATGACGGCGGTGGTTGTGGTGGAGGATGAAGTCGCCGTACGATTTATAGTTGAAGGCGACTTACGCTTTGTAGCGCCAAACCGCCAAAGGGTTGTGCCGATGAGCCAGCTCATAACGGACAAAAACCATCAAATTGCTTCAACACCAAACTCCATGAAATAATCAAGGTCACTGCGGTAAAGAAGAGCGTAGCTTTGTAAACCATGTCCGCTGTCTATTAAAGTTCATATGTCCATTCAATGTACGCGTACATGTCGAGCAAATCCAATTATTCATCGACATGTGGGTATCTTTGCATCCAAAAATTGCAAGAAAAAAAAAGAAGAAAAAGAGGAGAAAAGTATCAGTTCATGTAAAGTCATAAAGCATGAGGCTATCCCGGCCGTCCCTGGCTTCCTTGAGCACGAGGACAACCTCGTCGTCAAAGCCCACCCAGTTTTGTCTTTGGTCGTCCCTCCATGATGCCCCCTCACTACCCAACGATGTGCGTGGGCTGGCGAGTTCGCCGTCCTGCTGCTGTCGCGGTCGAACCTCGACGCTGCGGCCGCCAACGCGGCCCTCGAGCTCCCAGACACGAATCTCATCGCCGCGTGTGCTCACGCTGACTGCCTTGCCGCGCGGCGTGATTTCTGCATCAGAGATGCCCGACGTGTGGCCCCAGAGGCGTACGCCTGAAGATATGCTCAGTGAGGTGGCGGTTGATGTACATAGGTGGAGCATCAGAGTATTGTCTGGCAGTGTGGCCAGTATGTACGGATGACTGTAGCGAAGAGCTATTGGGAACGTCTCGTCGTCCTGGTCGTTGGCGAACCAGCTGGACGGCGGTGTTGGTAAATGAGACAGTGACGATGGTGCTGTGCTGCTAAATCGAGTCTGCGTAGGCAGCGACGTCGCCACCCGTGATGTAACCGCACCCGAAGGTCGGACATTGAGGTCCTGGATACCGATAGACCATCCGCCCAAGGTCTTGACTGTATATGCTATGCTTGCAACAATGGACGAGGCATGTTTTCGAATAGAAAGTGCAAGCCCTTTTTCCGTATTTTGTGATTTAAGAGATGTAAGGAGATATGGTGGGGGTAGTGTAGTGTGCTCGTCGTCGTGTATATTTGCTGGGTTTGGCGTAGAGTCGCGGCGTGTCTCGGCGTCCGTGTCATCGCCATGGTCCGAGGTGTCGTCGGTGGATGGGTTATTAAAGGTATAGAGGGCAATAAAGCCAGGCTTGGTCGCTGTCATCAGGTACGGATAGTGATAGGCGATGGCGACCAAACTGCCAAGGAAGCTCTTTTCCTGTCGAAAGAGCAGTCGTAGGGTATTTCGATGCGCATCAAGCCGCCAGACGCCCGCGGTGCCGTCTTGGAATCCGACGGCGACATCAACCTGCCCGTTATGTAGGTGTGCGTCGTCGATGGCGAGACAGCTTGGTCGCAGCCGGACCACGTGGTCTGGTTCTAAATGGACCTGTGCAATAGGTTGTCTGGTCCGAAGATCCCAAGCTCGAAGGCCAGACACAGAGTCGACTGTGACGGCAATGCCCTCGACCACCTTGACCAGCGTCTGCCAGCTCGGTATGGTAGAGACAGCCTTGGCTTCCTCTGCTGGTTCATGTACCTCGACTTGTTCCACGGCACAGCGGCCTCGGGCCCAGTTATGGCGCAGACGATACTGCTTCTTCCAGTCGACTCGATCGATGGCTTGATCCTGCATGGCGTTCCAGCGAGTCGTCGACGCCGGCCTCTTCCAGGCAGGGTTGCTGTTGGGGGCAGGTACGATTCCATTTGACGAGCATTGCGGATCCGAAGAGGATTTCCTGGCAGCGGCCTTGAAACCAGGTATTCGGTGTGCGCGGGGCAGGATGAAGCGGCGGTAGTAGTGTGGACGCCAGAGCTGGGAGTCGGAGGCTATGGCGTGGAAGCGCTTGGAGACGAGGGCCATGGAGAGCAGGGTGTGTTCGTCCATGTAAGAGAGGATGCGGACGAGTAGCTCATCTGATATGCCCGAAATGGCATCTTGGGCAGGTGGTGATGGAGCTGTGTCTTTGGTTTGGCGGCGGCGCTTCGTGGAAGCGGCGGTGTCGTCGTCGCAGGTAGACAGCCGACGCTTGGCTGGCGGCATGTCGAGAAAATGACCAGATTCTATGGCATCTAGACGACTCAAAAGGGATGCCAGCGTATGTGGTGGGCGGGGATGGGGGGAGTGGCAAGGTAGATGTAGAGAATGGGTGGAATATAAGGGCAGGACAATGAAGTGGGAGCTACAGTGGTGATATGAGTTTCCCCGCCATAGTGGGCAGCCGTGGGCAGCCATAGTGGAAAGCTGTAGTGGACAGCTGTAGTGGAAAGGGCTGTGGCGGGCAATGGACCCTGCTGAGACACAAGAGTGTGGAGTCCACAGGGGATGCTAACCCCTGGAGCGCCGCTACCTAACGCTAAACGCTTGTACCTGAGTGGCTTGTAGAGAACCAACCGTTTGTCGGACTGAATGACGGGTCAGCTTTCCAGCGGGCTTGTCAGTAAAATACGGCGCACGTCCACTAGAAGCTCAGCCAACAGACCGACCCGGGGCACGCAAGCCTCATTAATCCGCCTCAGTGCCAGTCTGGAGACGGTACTCGTCCAAGTAAAACATCCTGTCCATCACCCTGCACCCGGCCCAAAACCTGTTAGCTGCCCTACGGTAATGCCATCTTCCAAGTGTCTTGCTTCATCCCTCTACTACAACAGCACGGCAACAAAGCAGGCACAGACTATGCACACGGCACAAGATGTAGGAAACAAACCACGACGCTTCCATACAACGACCAGCGGTGAAGGAGATGAAACAGTTGAAGAAGTGAAAAAAAGAAATATTGAATGAACCCTCACTAATGAGAAATCATGTCAATTTGGCTGTCAAAAGGAATACTGCATGTACATACAATGCACGCTCGGTCGTTCTGCTAGTCTACTATGTATGTTTGCGAGACACCGACGACGCCATCAGATTTGTTTTTGCTTCGGGAGAGACAGCAAACGCAACACTATGTTCCACTATCCACGCTTGGAGACAGTCATTATATTGTTCTGCCGAGTTTGGCAATATTCTGGCGTCTCTTTGACAGGGTACGGGCGCTGGTCTCAGGCAGGTGACATTGTCGTTTGAACTGCTCACCTTGTCAAGTTTATTTGCTTCACCATAGCAACATCCGCTGATGCTTTTCCGTCTCCTTGTTGTTGGCTATCAAAGCTTGTGGTTCATGGCCCGAGGAGAACCCTCGGTGCAGCATCTTAACAAGTTGAACGGCAGTTGTGTACCTGAGACATGGCCACCGAGGGTATAGACATGCATATTCGTTCGTGACAAATACGCCACCATCACTGAGAAATAGACGGACGACGAAAAAGAAAAAAGAAGAAAAGTCGAGGAAACAAATAAGCCTGAGATCGCAATTACCCAACTTGGTACACCCTTGGTCCCAGCGGTAGCGTGCAACCAAAGATCAGCAACGGCATAGCAAGTGCTCAGATTCTAATTTGGTCTCATACTGGGACGAAGTAGTATTGATTCAAGACACGGCAGGCACTTTGGAATCAAAGTCTGTTGATACGACAGGTGGTAACCGATAACCCAACCTACTCTACGGAGCAGTCCCTTGGGATAAACAGGTATCATTGCTCATATAACCAAACCAAGAGAGCATGAAATAGTGCCAATAGAAATATTCAATAAAAAGAGATGGAAAAAGAATGAAAAAATAGAAAAAAACCTGTTAGCTCCATCTAATATTGTACATGGTTAAACCACCCTCTATGTTGAGCGTCCACCCTTCTACTTTTGAACAAAGCATCACCAAACGCCGCATGTATATCATATGTAGTTTTGCTCCAACTCCAGAAATGCAAACCCCGTCCCTCCGGCCACTTCTCCCATCTACAGCCCAACTCTGGCAAACATTTCATCATACGCTTTGCCCACCCATCCATCCTGCAATCCACCTCTCGCCACAACCGCCAATCCACCCACCACCCATCCTGCGGCGGCCGCCATCACCACACCATGCACCGACAGCCACTTATTCCGCCGCAGCCTCCTCGTCTTCTTGTCCACCACTAGGGCGCTGCTGCCCTGCCAGCCCTTCGTCGACGGCGCGTACCCGAGCCACTTGGCCATGCCCCAGACCATGTGGCCCATGCCCACGCCAATCAGGCCAAGATACGCGACGCTGGCGGTGACGGGATGCCGCGCGAACCCATGCGCCACGTACGCGAGGCCAATGTTGGAGCTGTCGCCCTCCACGACCAGCGGCAGGATGCGATTCATGCCCACGTGCGCCGCGTAAAAGACGGCAAACACGTACCCAGAGACGGAAATGTAGCTCAGCGGCGGCCATAGGGACATGGCACGTCCACTGCTGCCACCGTTGTTGTCCCCGGTCTTGACACGCTGCCGGTGCAGGGCGTACATGGCGGGCGTGGCGCCCCCGTAGCGGCGCATGTTCTCGCGGCGCCGCAGCAGGCGCAGCGCGATGCCGGAGCCGACGTGCGCGAGGACGGGGAGGGCGACGAGGAGGGGCTCGGTGAGCGTGGTCTGGTAGATTTCGCGCGTCATGAGGAGGTAGGTTTCGGAGGACGGGACGGAGCGCTGGATGGCCGGGATGAGGGAGACGTTGGCGAGGTGGAGGGACGTGAAGACGGACATGGCGTAGCTGGAGTAGCGCTGCAGGCGGGAGACTGCATGCTCGTTGGTCAGTTGAGTTTCCATTTGGGCATAACTATTTCAAGGACACGTACGGTAAAAGATTGTGCCACGATTGCCGTGGCTTCCCAAGCCTGGCGCAAACGTCGTGCTTGAGCTCTGGAGCGACGTCGAGTCGGCAGACGCAGCCATGAGCGTGTCCGAGCCATCTTGATCGTCATTCTCGTCACCTGCAGTCCCGCTTCCTAGCTGCTTGTTGACCTCGGCTGGCGTCGGCGAGTCAATTGGTAGAGGGTCGAGCTCGAGCAGGGAGATGAGCGTCTGCTCCGACGCGCGATGGTTGAGCGACTGCCTGCTATCGCTCTCCATGGCGATTAAGTGGGAATTCGTCTCTGTATTCACAGAGTGAGATGGCTTCCAGTATGAATAATTAGCTTAGTCTGGCTTATGTGCCTTGGAGAGTCCAAGGTCCAAGGTTTTCAAGCAAGGTGGTGATTTGTTGGGGTCAAGTTGTCTTGTTGTTGAAGCCCTCGTCGTCTTAGCCTGTGGAAGCTCAACGTCATTTTGTGGGGGAGTTTAGAGCCTCAGCAGAATAAAATACAGGGGACCTGCGGCAGCCGGACAGGCCTGGTCAGCAGGTTCTCTGGCGCTGCGACTGGCCCCCGTCCTGCTGTAGGCGGTCAGCCACAGCGTTCTACTCCACTAAAGTTCTGTGCTGTAGTTGAACAGCCACAGGGCCCTACGCCACTATGGTCCCGCGCCTCAGCGCCACACCAGAGCCTGCCTCGATTCTCCAAGAGTTGGCGGCAAGCAAACAAACATCCTCCACCAAAGCTTCGACATTACGAAGCACCACACACTAAGCTTTTCACAATGCCTCCAGTATGCTTCGCAAGTCTTGTTATTGACTGCATAGAACCCCACTAGCTAACCCATCTGCCAGCGCCATCAAACACTCCCCCCAGCGGCCACCTCCTCAGCCCGCGATGCCCAGAAGTCATTCTACTGCGCCCTCTGCTCCAAGGGCTACTCCCGCATGAACGACTACGAGGCACATCTCGGAAGCTACGACCACAGCCACAAGCAGCGTCTCAAGGACATGAAGGCCATGGTCCGCGACCCCAACGCCGGAGCACGCGCCCGCAAAGCCGAGGCCAGAGCCGATGGTCTCATCAGCATCAAGGTTCCCGAGGGCGGCACCGCAGCGGGGACATCTGCCGGCTTCAAAAAGGGCGGGTTCAAGAAGAGTGGCTTCAAGAGCACCATGGCACCTGTAGAGCAACAGCAGCAGCAACAGCAACAGCAGCAACAGTCTGTTCCGAAACCTGCTGTGGCGACGGTACAGCCTGAGGCCGTTGGGTTGGCGAAACCGCCTCTGTCGATGTTGGACGAGAGCGACACCGAGGATGAAGGCTACGAAATGTACGATCCGAGATACCCAACCGACTAAACGAATTTCATGACTTGGACACGACGATAGAAAAACACACCAATGTATTGCTCCCAACTAAACGACAAAAACCTCACATTCCCTACTTTTGATATTCAAATTTCGACATGATAATCATTACAAGGGCGAATCTCAAAGATTCTTACATGGATCCGGTATGATGGTGCGCATGCACACCACCATTCCCACCACTGGAGCCGGGCACGACTTGACCGGGAGGCGACTGCTGCTGCGGCAAATGCCCGCCACCAGGCTGCATCCACCGATATGATTCAATATGCGACAGGTCCTCCTCCAAAAGCCCCATCATGTTGCGGTTATTCACAAACCAGTCGGCAATCTGTGCCACTTGTGCGTGATGCGGAACCTGGCCGCTGTTCCCAGGCTGCACACCACCGCCGCCGTCATGACCTCCTGCGCCCGTCATGGTCTGATCCTCCATCGGCATTAGCCCCAGCTGGCTGAGGTACATTTCAAACTCATCCCCAATCGGCACCACGCTCTGGTCCTGCTGCTGTTGCGACTTGGCCTCGACATAGAGGGTGAGGACGTCGTACATGACCTGGCATAGCCGATACAGTTTTTCCACGGCCTCGGACGAGTCCCGTGCGAGGGCCAACGAGGCCACGAATTCTTTGAGAATCTTGAGGTCGTCGGCCGAGGAAGTCTCAATGACGTAGCACACGAGGACGAAAAACGGCGCAAAGGGGGTAAGGAGGAGACTCCTACAAAGCATGTTAGCCAGCCATATCAATCAACGCATGAAATTATAAAGACAAAATTTTCTCACCAGTGAACATATGTAGTCTTGACAAAACTGCTCAAGTCAATGAGTCGCGCACACTCCTGGTGCGCACTCATAGCCCGCCGTGCCGCCTCGAGACACTCGTCACAGAACCGGCTCACCGACCGCTCCGGGGCCGGAATCACGCGATAGATGAGCGTCTGCGTCGCATAATACTGCACCTCATCGCCGCGAATAAACACGTCCACGACGTCGGAAATGTTCATCTGCTTGATAAAGGCATACGCACTGTTGCGCGCCGCGTCCCCGCGCTCACCCAGCTTGCGGCACTGCTCCGCCAGGGCGTGCGCGCGGCGGATGAGCTCGTCGGGCGGGCAGTTGAGGGCCGCGGGGCTGTAGAGCTGCTCGTAGATGCGGCTCTGCAGGCCGCTGACCTCTACCCACATGGTCGGCACCGTCTCCGCGGGCACGGCTGCCCCAGGGTGCGAGAGGAGGTCAAACTCAAAGACGCGGGGGATGTCAATGTCGCACTCGTGGATGACGGAGGCGCGGCCCAGGCGGATCCCCAGGCCCTTGTCGAGGGTGTAGATGTGCCAGAAGAGGACACGCTTGATGCGCGCAATCTCGGGCGGGTCGTGCTTGAGCGTGTCCTGGCGGTGGAAGCCGCCGGTGATGCAGAGCTGCGCGCCCGCCGAGGCAAAGTGCCACGCGACGGTTGGGCGGGAGACGTCGACGGCGTAGAGGCCCTGTCATAGTTAGCATCATGGTTTGGTTTTGTGTCTCGGGGGGGCAGGGAAGACGTACACCTAGTAATAGCGCCTGCACGTTGTCGATTTTGGCAGACAGCAGCATGGGAAGGTTTGCCAGCGTCGTTTCCAGATTGGCGCGGCATAGTTGGAAATGGCGATTATACTCTACCCGGATATCGGGATCCGAGCAGAGCGAGTGCTGTTCCAGAAAGAGATTATACAACAGAGCGTTGAGGACGGCAAACGTAGCATCCGAAACGTCTTCGGTGGGAAAGTACACGGCACGACATAGCGTTGTAATATCCGTTACGCCAACGAGATCACACATGATTGTGAACAATGTCACGGGGGAGGCTAGACAGGTTAGATTTCATTACTTGAAGCATACTTGAAGCTCGCAACCCCCTGCATGCACTTACATTTATTCTTTTTGAGCAGCTCGACTACCAGCGCCATGGGTGGAAGCGGCAGCTTGGACACGCCGCCCGGTGGCACGGAGCGCTGCAGGGGGAACCGCGCCCGATGCTCGGAGCGGCTCTGCTGCATGCCCACGAGCTGGCCCAGGTTCGCCAGCGCCGCCTCCATCTTTGGATTCGTCGACCGCAGCGACGACCGCTTGACGGCGCGCTCCAGGAACTCGCTGGCAAACGCCGTGTGCACCGTCAGGCCCGAGTCGCTGCCAAACGCGGGCTCCTCCTCGCTGCTGTCAAAGTCGGCGGTCGACTCGCATGTCGGCCCGCTGCTCCCCGTCTGCGGCGTGGATATCAGCCGGCTGCTGGCATCCGTCGGGACGCCGCTCGACGTGGAAAGACTCTTGAGAAGACCCTCTATGCTGCCGAGACGGGACTCGATCTGGTCAATCTTGCGCTCACTACATCATACATTGTGTCAGTCTGGGGTGTGAACAATGAACTGGCGAGGCAGGAAGGGCTGTCATACTACTGTGAGGATATGAGAACACGCTGGCGTGGTTCTTTGGGCCGCTGGCCGGCACCGGTAGACGTACACGGTCGCTTGGCTGTTCGACAATTGGAGCAAGGCCAGTCCTTGTCGCAGCGAATCTATCAAAAGATATCATGTAAGTGAGGATCCCCGCAGTCGATGGGGATATAGAAGGGGGGAGGGGGGGTGTGTGGGAAGAGTATCCTCTTGGCAGTGTGGGTAGAGTGGGCAACTTTTTGATCATATTGTGGCGCGCCAACCTTGATACATAATCGCGATGAAATCGAATCGTCAATCATTATATAGCGTCCAAGCTCTTGATTGTTGAAACGAAAGTTGGGCGCGAATATGAAGAGACAAGCAATGGACGAGGGCAAAAGTACAGGGGTTTGGGGAAGTTGGTATGGAAATCATAAACCAGCTGGCAGTGGACATACCTTGCGGAGACGGCACTGATCACACTATAAGAGGCCAAATGAGCAAGTTAGCAAAGGTCCGAGAGCAATTTTTGCTTTCTTATACATCTAGCGTGCGGCATATAAAACAGAGGGCAGCCATGTGAAGGGACGGCCATGATGGCTTAGGTGAGGGATTTTGCACAAAAGGGGGCGATGACAGAGGGAATTTTGTGAATACGGATATTGAGGGCTTTGAGTATACACTCCGTGGTGTGAGATGGATGAGGCTGAGAGTGAGATGATGCAGGGAGGGGAGTGCAACAACGGGATCCTAGGTGGTGTGTATTTAGACAAGCAAAAAAAGCAAAAGCCAAATATGAAAACGATGGTGCAATATAAAACAAAAAAAAAACTAGGGACGGACGGGTACATCATACCGCTCGGCGAGAGCCATCATCGGAGACACCAGCGGGGCCAACCATGTTGACGTGCTGCGGCTCAGGTGAGGTTTGCATGGCTCCTGAAGGGGGATGGCCGGATTAGGCTCTGTAAGACAAATCGCTGCTGCAACGCTGATCCTGTCTGCAACTATGCGCTAGGCTTTTGCGTTGCGGTGGTTGGTGGCGCGCTCTGTGGTGAGTGTAGTTGAGATTGAACGGTTAATTAAACTGAGGGGTTGACGGCTTTACTCGGCATAACGTGAACTGTATCGAGTCCGACGTGAAGAAAGACCCCGGCAGAAAAGGAACGGGCGGGATGTATCTAGCCCAGGCCAGCACGCATCCTCGACAAGGGCCCTAAAAGAGGCCTCTGTGATGTCTGTCGGGCTAGATCAAAAATGTCCCAAAAGCAGAGGACGATTGCGAAATGGTGTTTCAGCTTCAGCTTCTAGAAGAGGTAGTGAAGAATGCAAGCTGCAATGCAATGCAGGGGATATATTGATGTGTGACGCAGTGGCCGCTGCTAGCCAAGCAAGGCCGCCGATACGGTACGGCGATTAAGAATGTGGGCTTGCAAAGCAGCTAGGCCGGATAAGTAAGCCCGAGAGGTTTACCGGCTTAAGGTTTCCTTGAGATCCTGTGGTTATTGACGAGTGTTGGATGCTTGGCTGTTGCCCAAAAGCTGTCTGACGTCAAAGGGGTTTGCTCCTGTATTCGGCCGGAGTTTGATTTGTCCAAGACAGAGGAAGATTAAGTCAAAGCAGCAGCCTGACTAACCAATATACGGCGCGGTCATGGGCCTCGGGCTCCGCGGAAGGCCGAGACCGATACAGGTGGGTGATAAGTAGACCGCCATTGCGGGGGTAGACCGGAGGCTTGATTGGCGGCTTACTGGCTACGCAGTTCGGAACAGGTCCTATCGTTCGCTACTGGAGCAAATGAACTCGGCCCCTGTAGCGTTTTTGTTGTTGGCGGGGATGGTCTTCGATTGTCTGGGGAAGATCCCGGCAGCCAAGGCCGGTATCCGGCAGTCGGCAGATAAGGATAATCAGGGACTTGAAGCATGAGATTTTTATTATTATGCATTGGTCTTAAGCCCAGTTTTCTGTTCCAACTCATCTTTTTCGGCTTTGGTTTGCGAACTATAATTCTGGTAATAGTTGCAGCCTTGCCAGCATGTCCATGTCCGACTTATTACGAACATATAGCCAACGTTGCTCCAAATTTGAGAAACTCAAGCCCTTGCAGTTTAATCGTTATGCAAATTGTCAGACAATTGACCTACAGCTTTGTAGTTTGCGCCAAATTCCCAAATATTATTGCTTGTATTTTCATTGTCGCATGTTCCTACCCGGGAGTAATGGCCAGGCCAAATCATCCACCAACAAACAGGCACATCTTTCATCTACATCA
>FWCC01000036.1:0-50901 GCA_900169235.1 Zarea fungicola
GATTGCCCAAAGGGGAGGATATCTCTTCTTCAGCAGTCACCACAGCGCCCCGGCAGGACTGTCCACTCCACACATAGTTTCCACACTGAGGGAAAAGTTCATGGTCAACCATGGTGCAAGCCTCAAACGGACCAGTCTTGTTAATCTCGCAACACACACAGGATTGATGCATGACGTCTCCGCAGGCTTGTATCATGCATGAAACAATTTTGACACCTTCCTTGTCAGACGGATCGGTCGGATCGCAGATAGCATTCAGTTGGCACTGGTCGAGGCCATGCTCCCGGCGTAACTTGACGTTGCGTTGAACTGGCATCTGTAAAATAGCATCAACGCGCTTGCTGCCCCACAGGCCAGCCTGTTCAAGCACTGCTATGGGTTGGTTGTCCGCATTGATGATCTGGAACGCGACCGTCCTTTGTTCGACGCCGCAGTCGTCACGACCAGCTCCGCCATACTCTATATCCTGCGGTACAGGTGGCTCAGAGGGGCTTCTCGCGGTGGTCTTTTCTCTCTGTCGCCCCTCAAAGGTATCCATCGTATCTGGCTTTGATTGTGCACTTGTCTTTCGTATACTCTGCTCATGATCTGGACTCAGGAAGCGACGTTTTTTGGCTGACGGCAATTCCTCATCACTCAACGTACGCCGCCGCAGGCGATCCCCAATCCATGGGTCACAAAATGTCGGGGCTCTCTAGTGAATTATGTCATTCCAGCATGCGGAGCGAGTGGATGGGATCTTACCCCGTCGCTTTGGTCGGAATCAGTGCTTGCACGCCTAGACTGCGGATGACTGGCTTCTTTCCCCTCTCTGCTGACCAGATCGTATGGGAAATAAGGCTTTAACTCCCCTGTGGCAATTTTTTGAAGTGATGCTTTGACATAGGATGGATGTATTGTTGTCATTAATAGATCTGTTACCGTCTGCAAAACACATCCACTTCATCCTGGTATGCGCTTTCGAAATCGCCGAGGCCGTTCTTCTTTACGGCCTTGATCTCACTGGCGCAGTGTACGATTTCATCCTTGATCGTGTTTTCATCGCCCGGGCGGAGCTGCGGCCGTGGTTGGCGGAGGCTTGCCATACAGTGATCCAGTTGCGCAGTAAGCTCGGCGAGCCTCTGTGTGTATCTGTACTGCGGAGAAGGGATTTTGTTGAAATCGTTCGTAGATTTCACAACATGGTCAAGTACCCGCTCCAGTATCTGCGCCGCCGGGGTCGGATCAATTGGTACGGCCATGGTTGTTGCCGATGAGCATGAGCAAGTCCAGCACACGTAAGCTCAGGCAAGACTGAAGTTCACTGGATCATCTTGCGTTTTATAGTGGCAAAATTTATTGTTAATTCTGTTGGCGGATATGACGTATTTCTCAAGTGCTGAAAGTAGCAGGCGTCCTTGTCTTGTATCCACGGTCGGCTTTCGGACGACCATCTAGCATGCCGCTGGGGCTTAGGCAGTTTGCACCAACAGCCACACTGCGCGCCCCGCGCCCGCACGTTCATCCGTTAGCTTGCGTCCATTTTATCACTTCGTTCTTTTGCTCGTACATTTCTTGACAGTTTATCGTATCTCTCTGAGAGAGATGTGGAGCCACATTGCTACACGAATGATGATCCTTACGTTGCTCTATGGCAAGCAGGTGGTGCCCATGTCGCTTGCCATCGCAGTCGACTGATAATCTAGACTCTCTGCTGAAGATAAAGACGATGCGTAGATGCGACTCTACCCGGGAGCAGTCGTACCATATTCAATTCGTCAGAGTGGATGAAACGAAAATCACAATATGATCACAGTCATTTTACGATTTTATTTCAACGTATTTCTGACACAATTACATGCTGGCTAACGCTAGTGGCTTTCCTCGCCTTGCCGGTGTTTTTGGGCCAGTTTTGGCTTGCCGTTAGTGGTTTACAGTGCCACACGTCGACCTCTGGCAAGTCCATATTTCCATTGTTCTCAGCCCATTGGCATTTTCTGCTCTTACCTTTTCTGGCTGTGCTGTACCCCAATTACGGATTTTACCCTCTTCCACTTACCGTACTCATTATCCCTGCGGCTAGCTGGTTCTTTTCTACCCATGGCTCTTGACCAGCCGCTCTATGACAAGCTGGGTTGATAGCTACTGGTAACTAGTGACTTGTGTAGCAGCAACATTAAATAGCACGTCTTTTGGGTTTAGTATACTCGGGTTCTAACTTTGCGATTGGCTAATCTCTTTCTCGCTGTGACATATTCAGGCCAGTCACTATTTTGTGCCGTCTGCTTTACACTTCAGTGATGTGGTAGTGTCTGTCTAGCAACCATCATCTCCTAATCTAGAAACTGCTCAATCTTCAGGTAGTCATTGAGCGTTTGCTGCGCTTCTCTATAGTTTTCGTACACCATGTCCAATTGCCCGCTTATTTGCATACAGGAACAATATTGACCGCTATGCCCCCTTGCTAGCTTCCCAGCTTTTACATACTTCCTGGATCTCGGCATCGTACTCCTCCACCTTTCGTTGCAATTGGTCGACTTGGCTTCGTAACGCTGGTAGAAGCGCCAGTAGTAGCTTGTATTTTTGACACTCAGCGTTAATGTCCTGCCGTAGCCAACTTTTTTCTTCCTCAAGTTCTGCGATGCGCTGCTGTGGTGAGGCCGCCACGGCCTTGCTTGGAAGCTTCCACAGCTCTAAAGCCTCGGTGTTTCCACCCAACGCCTGAATAGCAAAGTCGATCGAATCAGGGGAAGATGGGCGAGACATCCTCACTTGATGACCAACTACGCGTTGTGCTGGTTGGCTTTCCATTGCTATGGAAGATTGTTCTATTTGGCCCGATTTTGGAGTTAGGCTGCCCATAGTTGTGTAGAGCCACGATCACGCTCTAAATAATAGCAAAAAAGGATCACTGTCACAATCTGCCGGCTATAATCAGCGCCTCTTATCTTCTCTAATGTGTTGGCATTGCGTACCCCACAACATGTGCATTTTCAAGTATTGGTGGATATATATGGGCATATTGCTAATAGTTTTGTAACATAAATCGAATGGCTCATGGAAATTGACAGGTGCCACAACGATGGAGAGGAAGAGGAAGAAACTGGACAAACCTACGTAGTGGCGTCCAGCCGTCCAACCGGGCCGTTATAGGGTGCATCCGCTGGTCACGACCCTTCATCACAGAGCTTGTGCGTAGCGGCCAAATAGTGACCAAGGACTGCTAGAAACAATTTGACCAGTCCCATCCACCACCCTTCACCACCCTCCACTACTTAGGGTTGGAACAGCTGATTCGCCGCTCTAGCCGTCAACGGTAGGTTATTGCAGACAAAATGTCAGCACGGTCGAATATTTTGCTGGCTCTGGCTGGGTACAGCAGTATAGACGCAGTTGTGGGACAGCAAGATCAGGCCCTACGGCGGCAGTAGCGGGTCCCCATTTGCCATTTACAGGGGGCAAGCCTAGTTGAGTGAAACAAAAGCATGTATTGGTTGGCAACCAACAAAAAGCACTGGCAGTGGCGTACCTTGCTGCTCGTGCCTGTCATGTTCATCTGCTCTCTATTTAACCCATCCCGCTGGTGCGGATGCGTCGTCAACTTTATGCCACGCTATCACTCATCCTATCTCCACGATGCCACTAATCAGTGCAAAGCCCTACCTGCGACACCGGACGCCGCGACCGGCGGCCAGGCTACGAGGGGCAGCGCCGACCCCCCATGGTGTATTTAAGATATTGGTATGCTCGCCTAAGCTACTAACGCTTTTTGAAATGAGAAAGGAGAAATCACTCGCCAAGCTATTTTCGGGTCCATTGATGACAGCTTTCCACTCCAGGCTTCGCGGCTCATTCGATAATAGGGACCGTATCTACTCCGTAGCGTGCTACAGCTGTCAGTAATGGAGCCTGCCACCAACGCTTCCATTCCGCCATGTTGGCCCCCAGGTGTCCATTTTGGGCAAGGTAGGTGTCTCAACTTGAATTCGTGCGCGCCAAAATCAGCTCACTGCGACACTTGGAAGACTCTGCTACCGTGGCTGGCTTTGACAGCTGCCCCTCATGAACTAAGCTTGGTTGCTGCGTCTCTAGCTGTTTTGTTCACCAAGCTTTGTTTCACAAGGTCAGCTGTAAAAAAGAACCAGAGTGCGCGCGTGCCCCTTTAAACTTAGTATATAACAGAGTATAATACCGCTAAACATCATACCGGATCCTTGCCGTTGCAATATCGTACCTATCGGTTTTATATGGCAAAGCGCCATGGCAGATGGCTACGTCACTACTTCTTGGGCTGATAGCTTCTGCCTTGGATGGGACCAACCATCGGACGGCACTGCATATTGCTCCGAGCGCTGCCAAATTTGTGATTCTCAACCAATGGAATCAGCCTCTGCATTGCCCCAAGAAAGTCCGCCCACCTCTCTGGCACCCGTTGAATGCACTATAGGGATCGCCACCCTGTGCGATGCACCGTGCCCACCCTGGTTGGGAAGTTCAAGCCAGGTACCTCTTGTCAACTATTCTAGCACAGGTGACGGTGAATGCGTCAAAACGGTAGAGAATCCCCCGGGGGAAAAGCTCCAACCGGTAGAGATCTCTCCAAAAAGGTCTCTTACGCAACATCCAACTCAACATCGGAACGGCAAGTCAAACTCGATGTGCCGCATAGAGAAAGACCTGCTGAAATCACCTAGTAGCGGCGGGGTCGGGTGGGATCCTTGGCGGTATGGGACATATTCAGAATTATTCCTCTTTGAAGAACATTCAGACTTCTCTGGTCCATACAGTGAACATTACGATTTCATAGGAAGTGACGGGATGCCTCTTGGATGGTAGGGTCTACTGCCCCAGCAAGTGGCAAGAGCGTTTATTTACAACACAAATACTTCGAGATCTGGAGATTTAGAATAAGCGCTGAATCAATCCGGGCGGGGCTGCTCGAGGCCACAAGTACATTCCCTCGCTAATAGATCCTCGTTGATGCTACCGTCCGACATGGATCTGTTGCTTTTTCTCCATGAATCTATTGTGAAGGTTGAATAGACTCCAAATCATCCGTCGGCACATCTCTTTAACTAGCGCCTGGCTTGGTACAATGACGATTGGAGCTTAGTGTATAATTTCTCATGTGTAGTGTTTTCCTGCGGAGTGGATTGCTATCCGGCAACGACTGGATTACCCAAATTTTCATCACCAGAGGCGCTCTCCAGCCCTCACAAGGTTGGCTTCCGCCTCCGGCACCGCTGTCGCGACCGCCGTGACGAATGTCTCAGCAATTTCCTGTACATCGGCTTTTGAACTAATTTATCCAACTGTATAGGGACAATTCAGTTGTACTGGGATACTCGGGCTGTGGCAGAAGGTGCCTATATCGTGATGGTAACAGAACACTACTGGCCACAGTAATGCGCCGTGTAATCCGGCCTGTGCTTACTGTTGCAAGTGTGGCAATAGCTATGAAAATATCGCCGGGGGGCCGTGCTAGTAAACATTTTTGCCTGTTACACCTACACGTGAGCACCCATCCAATTCTGTATGGGTGCTCCCCACCACGGTGACCACCCCACCGCCGTGACCAGCGCGTCGCGACCTTCTGACTTCGAATTGAATTTAGAATTAACAATAAATAGGAAAAAAATATTGTTAAGCTCGTTTTGTAGCGCTTCTTCGGCTCTCTGACACTATCTGTTTTTTAAGTTCTGCATCTAATTTCTTTTGCTCTCGTTCTGCGGCTTTCTCCTCGCGCTCGACACGCCTTCGGGCCTTCGCGAGCTCTTGTTCCTCTCTTGCAGCCGTCATAGCACGCGCATCACGTACAGATAAAACCCCACCTGATTGAAGATAGTAATTACGTCGACTTTTTGCCTTATTACGTTCTTCTTGAGCTTTTTCTATTGCTGTGAGGCGGTGAGAAAGCTCTTCAAACTCAACAACTAACGCTGTAGCGCCCTTCTTCATTTTCTTGATCTTTGAGCCTAGGCGATGAATTTCAGCGTAATCTTCTTCATCCTCTCGAAGGCGCTTTGCTGATCGTTCAAGTGACTCAAAACTGCTTTTAAAATGCCTAGAGTGTGAAGGCGTGCCTAAAATTGAAGAGTTTAATTCGTCAGAAGGCGCTGCATCTTCAGGATCAAAAACAGTACCAATATCTTCATTATTCGGCTCTGGCGCTGCCTCTGGATGTAGACGTCGAATCTGACGGAGAATCACTTCAGGATTCAGAGGAATAATTCCTGTGAGCTTAAAGGCCTTAATTATAGACTCTCTCTTCATAGTTTTGACGCGTATTTCCTTAATGACGGCTAGGAAATCTTCCTTCTGAATGGTATCAATTCCGTTGCGAACCATGTTATTAACAGCGTCAGAATGCCAGTGCTTCATAGGGGAGAAAATCACCACATCGAGCGGCTGAAGAAGGTGTGTTAACTGTGGTGGAAGCCCAAAAGGAACGATATTATGCTCAAATGCGTAGTCAACGAATTCTCTTGTGTGATGCGAGCCACAGCCGTCGATAATTAGTAGCCGCGTTTCTCCCGATGACTGTAATTTGGTATGCTTATTAAAATGTTTAAGCCAATCAAGGCTCAAATGATCATTCGTATAGCCGGTTTCTGATACTCCAATAATGTAATCTGGCGGTAATTTGGCCACCTTAGACCACTTAGATTGGTGAACCTTTCCGCTAAGGATAATAAAGGCTGGAATATAACCTCCAGAGGCCGATATACTCTCAACACATGTGGCATACTCTTTATTGCTAGGAACGCCTAAGAGAGCAGCTTTCTTACGGCGTAAAGTAACCACATAATTGCCCTTTGATGTGCCAATTTGAAAACCTGTTTCGTCCATGTTCCATATGGCATCGGCCGCAATTCCGTACTCTGCGATGACATCCTTGAGTTTTTTAAAATATTTTTTAATAGGATCTTCTTTTTCAGCATCTTGTCTATCTCGAGATCGAATTTTCTGCTTTAGAACATGAAGTTTGTGGCGAGAAATGAAGCGGTCAACCCAGTGCTTCCCGACGGCTGGAGTTTCGGTCGAGGCCTCAGGAAGTCGGCGCTTCATAATTCGGCAAGCAGCGGCGTAAATGAAATTTTTTTGCACAGAAAGATTGAGGTTATCAAGGCGCTTAATCAAGGCCAAAAGCCCAGCTTCTTCACCATCAGAAAGGTTGGAATTTCGGGCATGAATACCGCCGGGTGCCTCAATGCCTCGCAAACGGCGTCGGAGCTTCGATCGGTCAACGCCATATTCCGCCGCAACCTGACTAACTGAGAGGTCAGAATTTTCGTTAAGTTCTTGCAAGCACGCAGCGATTAAAATTTCATCATTTATGTCGTCAACTTCCATGATTTGTGGTGGTAATTACGCGTTGAAGTTGGAAGGTCGCGACGCGCTGGTCACGGCGGTGGGGTGGTCACCGTGGTGGGGAGCACCCATACAGAATTGGATGGGTGCTCACGTGTACCCTTATTGACTCTTGGCTAGTGTGAGGGGAGGACCTGACCAGCGTGAGAGAGAAGCTGGCCAGCAGGGGGAAGGAGCTGATCCACTTAAGCAAGACTGCAGAAAAAGTAGCTCGCCTCGGGAAGCAGCTGATACTATTCGTGAGTGCATACCCGCTTCGAGATCAGACCATTGGCCGCCTATTCCGCCGCTTCTCTGCGCTAGAAGTAGAGCTGGAGTAGCTAGGCGGAATGGCAGGTAGTTCTCGGTAGTTTACATTACCCCAGCTGTGATCTTTTCGGTACGGTTTGGCACTCATAGAACGGCACATCATTGGCTCGGAGCCCTTTAGCTCCGCGTGCTCTGATTGGTCGCTGTTGGTGCATATCATGACGAGACAAGCTTTCTATATTTCCTGGTTAGGCACAGAATAAATAAAGTCATTTAACTTGACGCGTGAATTTGATGTTAGTTTTTCCGGCAGAGAAAGTGCAGGCATTACTAGCAAAGGCAGCTGAAATCATTTACACTGGCATCACTTAGTGCAAACCCTCCCAGCCCACTCTACGCCACTCTGAATCCAGATCAACAGCAACCATAGCATGTACATTGTTTGCTTGATTAGCTAATAAATGCGGAACTGGTCATTCCAGCCTTCTAAGCCAGGGGTTACGTTGGCCTCATCAGCTTTTGTACCCATTCGAACTCTACAGATCAGATCAGTATAGCTGTCAAATATTATGGATAGGAAGTTTCGCCCGCTGCGGCCGATACATGACAGCAGCGACTCCGCTACAGGGTCATTCTCCAGTCATGCCACCAGCTCCAGTTTGATCAGCAACCGCAAACGACTCGGGGTTGCAGTGGCTTGTGATGCTTGCCGCAAAAGGAAGACACGTGTAGGTCTTACATGGCTATCCAGTCATAGTCATGTGTATCAAAGTACTGTGCATCGGTTTTAACAAGTGAGCGAATAGTGCGATGGCAGGCTGCCTGCGTGCAATGAATGCGAACAGCGGTCGGTCGACTACAGCTACGAACCGAAACCCACGCACAGGGAAAGTGGTAGCTCTGACAGCAATACGGGCAGCGCCAGCCGCAGCAATACCGGAAGCACTTCTGCTAGCAGCAGCGGAGAAGGGCTCATCGAGGCCATCCAATTGCTCAATAAGACTCCGCCTCGGGAGACTCTCAATGTCTTGAGATCACTAAACATTACCGACCCTTGCTTGATTCTCGCAAACTTGCGAGGCCGAACCATGGAGCTAGAAAGGCACCCACCAGCCGTCACTGCAGAGCGTGACAAGATCACGTCTACAGTTGACCTTGAGAATCGATACCCCTCGGCCTACCCAATTTTACATCCTCTCGACATGCAGAGCAGCCTATTCCAGCAGCTGGCCGAGTCGAGTTCATATAGATCTCCAACTGGACCCCTACCGTGCGTTCGCACTTTTCATAGAGTAGCGTTTTCGTGGTGATGTACCTATGAGCCAGTCATCCTCGAGAGAATTCCAGACAAGGCATGTGATGAGTCGTTATCATATGGCCTGCGGCACTTTCCATGCTAACTATGTCACATAGTGCGAAATCACGGCCGTCTTCGATACCGATACCTCTGCACTATAAGCTACACCGACTCAGAATCAGTCAATGAACGAATGTCTCGGTTCCGAATGATCTTGCATGTCGAATCATAGCATTTTACCTGGAGACTGAGCATCCAGCCCTGTGTCCTTTCGACCCTGAGCTCTTCATTGACGATCTCATCACGGAGGGTCCCCATTGCACAACTCTTCTTGTAAATGCTCTCATGTACTGGGCCTGTGTGAGTAAGCTAGATACGGCTATTGAGCTAAGTCGCTGCTCCTGGCAACCAACGCAACTCCAGCAAATGTATGTAACGATCGATAGTGAGGTGCGCGCCTTCATCGATGCATTTCGTGCGGAGGCGGAAAGGCTATGGCACATGGAAAGGATGGCTCCGTCAGTTTTAACCATGGCCGCAGCGCAGTTTTTGGGTTTCGGATACTTGGTGCAAGGCAGGGACCATATCGTCTTGGCATATCTTTCTGAGGCTACCCGGACTGGAACACAACTCGGACTTTTTGGCAAAATACCAGAGGTTAGCCAGTCCCCAGCAAGCAAATTAGCAGCTAGAGGAGTGAGAGCAACCGCATATTCGGCGTGGGGTACCTTCAATTGGATCATGTATGTGCAGGAGCCAAGTGCTCAAGCTTTTATGCCCTGCTAACTGAACCGATAAATCTAGGCTAATGGGTTTATTTTACCACCAACGTGGTATGAAGTACCCTGCCACGCCTCCAAACCTTCCGATTCCCCGTAAAGCAAGCGGAAGCGACGACGCACAATGGTTGGATGCAACAAGTTCGGACTCGTCCGAATACTGTGACGAGGCGTTTGTTGTATTTTGCGAGTTATGGAGGAAATTGCACGAAGCGGCCATTGTCTACTACAACGGAGAGGCAGTGGCCATTCCCGCCCGTGTACCGGTTAAATTTGCTGAGGATATGTTTCAAGGCCTGATGGAACTGATGCACTGTATGCCGTTGGCGTTGACATGGAACGAGGACAGCCCGCACCATGTGGTGATCTTTCAGTAAGTCTGGACGGATGACTGAGTGCTAGTGCCCCGTCATTGCGATACATGGGTATCCCAGCCGGGCCGTGCTAACTGGGCAAAGTTTATGGCTCCATGCAGATATACTGGATATATTCCGGCCCTTTCTGGTAGCAGATTCGGATGCGCATCGATCAAATAACCCTCATCATCCAGAAGCGAATCCGGACGCGATATATGCAGCTTCGGTGGAGCAGCTTAAAAGGCTTATCATCATCTACCGCTCCCACTATGTTTCTTCGGGACACACCATCATTTGGCATACAGCTATGCTATATGTAGCTAATGCCGTACTCTGCAGTCGGAGCGACGGCTGGCTTTTCTACTTCCTACTCTGCCTGTATGGATATCAGAGCCTACGGACATCGTACCCTATAGTCGAGTCGATCGCCAGAGGGCTGCTGTCGATGGCAATGCGCAGCGGCAGCATGTCAAGTGATGAAGCACGACATATTTTGGTGGATCTAGGAGACACTGGTCTAAAGCCATTGCCTCACAGTGAGATCCGGGCTGCTTTTAAGTTGGATTTGGGCGAGGTCATGTCTGGCCCAAACGCAGCTAAGGTAAAAGGTTCAAGCTGATGCATTTGAGGATACTGCCATGATGGTGGATTACACGAATGCCTTTGCCGGACAGTAGCCATTGGATGATGCTCCCACAGGGAGCGTTAATGGCTACCTGCCAATACTTAGCCGCCACTCGGATGGTTGTCACAGTTCGTCACTGGCTCCTCCAAGGCGAATAGCATCTGGCGCTTGGTAGGCTCCACTATAAACTCGGTGGACAATAGCTGTTCAGGTGTTGTGGAAGAAGCCGATCGGTAGGTCTCCTCACGCTCGTTCCCATAAATTGACGCTTTTCATATGCACTATGGCTTGACCGACGGCAGAGCTCCTCAGAGGGGATATCAGTTGGCACACCGCTCTTCAATTGGTGGATTTCTTAGCTCGGTTTGGATTTATTTCACTTCACTTCGACAAGCCCTCGATCCCTCGACTTGAACATTCGTTACCGGCGTGTCGCCCCAAACGACTGGATAATCCGTCAGTAACTTTCTCCCGCCTGCTGCCTAGCCCCTTTTTATTACCTTACACAAGGCAGACATCACCCTCTTTGTCCACATATTTACTACAATGACAAAATTTTACGCACAGTCAGAACGGCAAGGAATTCTTACAATGCTCCAAGACTTGAACTTTATATATCAACAGAATACCCTTAGCTCGATGCCAGGGCCGGCATCATGCTCCAACAAGAAATGTACCCACGCTAGGACACACGGATGCCCATACCTCGCCGATTCCAACGGTGACCTCTGTACGGCTTGTGCCATCACAGTGGCGAGTGGACAATCGTGCTTTAGAACTTGCCGCGGTTCGACAGAGACGCGTCTTCCTCATGACACAAGCACGAAACCCCTTGGACAAGGGCTTCCGGCTTCCATTTCGGGAGGCTTCGACTACATATGTTTAGTAGACCATCCGCCTATGAGTTACGTATCTTGAAACTTGCTGTTCTCATTGGCGAGCACACCCAAAAAGGTGGGGGCGTCGTCATTATTCTCCTCACGGTTCGCAACTCTAATCTATCATGAGCAAATAGCAAAAAGATTATTTGTAAATTATGCCTGCCCGCCAACAAGTTCAAACAGCGTGTCAGCGCTGCCGCCAAAAACGAGCAAAGGTGCGTATCCCCGCCCGTTCGTCCGCGCAGTCCTCTGATGGCTTGCTACGGTTTGGGTCAGTTTCCCCCTGGCTATGCGAAGCCCATACGCTAATCTGCATCACAAACCTCAACTTTAGTGCAGCGGCGAACAACCATGCAAGAGATGCGAACGAAGCGGCGAGATCTGCGAGTACAATCGCAGTCGTTGGGTGTCCAAGACTGACCTGCGCGCTGAGATTAGAAGGCTCAGGCAGGGCCTGCAGGATGTTGCATCCTCGCGGGCGCAGGGCCTGCACACTGACTCCGTGACAGACCAGAACGCGTTACAAGGCTGGGTCGATGTAGTAACGTCACCAGAGCCACTCATGAGCGGGTTTCCGCCCGAGACGGAGAAGGCGGCCTCTTCGTCGAACTCGGCACCTGGCGAGGGCTCGTTAGCTGTTTCTCCCGTCTTTACGAATAATACCTCACTGAGCTCTTTGTCTTGCTTTGACTATATGCTCTCCTGGCGATCCTGCCATCCCACATTTCCCAATCGCAACGCGGCAAGGTCCTCGTCTCCGCGCTCCTCGATTGAGCTCTCTCTTCCAGCCGCACCGAATGATGCATATGCTGCATCGTTGCAGAGAGATACGTGGACGCAGACGGGCTGGACACGCGCCCATATTCGACACCTATTCGACGTCCTCTCCACGTGGGATAACATTGCCTTTAGCCTTTTGCGGAAAGAAGAGTTCTTACACGACTTCGAGGCCGGTTCTTCCCGCTTCTGCTCCACGGCGCTGGTGAATGCCTTGTTAGCACTATCCACGCGGCTCATCAATGAAAAGGAAGATGACTCTGACATTCTGCCGTCGGGGTGGTTTGGAAGCAGGCGCTTCCTGCTTAAGGCCAATGCCCTGCTTCGCAGTCAAGGACTTCGGGACAGGCTGCCAGATATTCAGTCCCTCGGAATCCTAGCTCTCTACCATATTCGATGCGGGCGAGAAAATGAGGCCAGGGATCTCGCAGAGTCGTGCGCCTCTAGCGTACGAGCCTT
Organism: Zarea fungicola; assembly: GCA_900169235.1. Classification (NCBI taxonomy): domain Eukaryota; kingdom Fungi; phylum Ascomycota; class Sordariomycetes; order Hypocreales; family Cordycipitaceae; genus Zarea; species Zarea fungicola. Next base: position 12,774 of record FWCC01000036.1, read on the forward strand.
ATTCTCGGGAAATATTGCGGTTGATCCTTTGAACGAGCAGTATGTCAAGGTCCAGGCGACTACATATTGTGGCGCAGTGTCCTTGCTTCGGTATGTGTGGCTACACATTACATTATGTGGCTCAGTAGCAAACAGCAGTTTTAGCTAATCGTGGCACTAGAATGTTATACTTAACCACTGGAATAGTGTTCAACGAGGCAGGTGGTGCGCTGCAAGAGGAGCAGTTCATCCTGGACCAACTGTCCTGCAGTCGTATTGCAACAATTGCCAATATTACTGGTAAGATTTGAGAATATGACAGAAGCTATATCTATGCTAATAATTTAACAATGCACAGTTGTCTCTGCAGAAACAGCAATGAGCATGCAACTGGTAAACCCTCAGCTCCTTGTTAAAACATTTCAGCTCACGGAATGGGTATACAAGGTCATCGTTTCAAATAACGCAACTTCTCAGCCTCCCCGAGATAATATAATATTGACATACACAAAGTGTCTCGACTGGTACCGTGACTTATTTGAGCATTTCGATGGCAGCGGGAACAGGACTCCGTTTCTATTATTTATTCAGTAAGTTATCCTGCGACAATATTCTCATTCGTGTTTAATGCTTACTGTGCCTTAGTATGTATTATCACTTTTGTCTGCTTTGTGCCTTTAGGCCCATTGTTAGCAGCGAAGCTGCCACTTCCGAGCTTCACGCATTTGAGATATGTACGCAGGCTGTGCAGGCCATTCTTTCACTTGCACAATCGTATGACGATCTTTTCACGCTACAGCGCGTGTCAGCCCTGGTTCCGTACTTTTTGTCCGCCTGTGGCTTCTTTAGTCTCGCCGTTGAGGACAGTGGATCAACCATCGACTTTGTGCAGCCACGGCAGCAGGAAGCCGTGAATCCGGAAGAAGCAGACGTACAGGACACGAGCAACATGAATTTCTTGCCTTTGTATACGACGACGCCGTCTCGAATCACGGTGTCGACAGTGGTCCAGGCGCGGCTGCTGCTGTCCAAAATGGCATCGACGCATCCCGCGGCGGCAGTTGCTGAGAAGCAACTCTCAGAAGGCCTGAAAAGCCGGCATCGGACCAGCTGATGCAGGAATACTGAGATTTATAGGACCAAGAAACCAAAGCCCGCTTGAATTTTGTGGTTGGCTAAATGTGATATGGCGTACAAGTGAATAGAGCGCACATTTTATGATCACTAAGCTCCGTTGGCGCATTGCAGTCAGAGCTCAAGAGAAACCGCGCCCGCTTTATGCCAGGGTTACTACAATACGTCCCGAGGCAGAGAGCTAGGTCGATTTTGTTCGGGCCAACCATGCTGTAACACTGGTTGGCCGCGGCTTTGGCGATATCATCCGTCCAGCCAGTAGTAACTTCTGCGAGTATTGGGCTGAAGAGCCAAGTCTAGCCACTCGCGCCACTCTGTACTGCTTACAAGTCTCGCGCACAATGGGATTGGACAGTACACATAACACATAACTTCATAGTTAAATCAAATCACTGTGGGAAATTATATAATCAGTAGAAATAAAATTAAGTAAAATCTATACGTTTACGCGGTGCCATGTTGCAGCTATTGCACACATTCCAGAGAAGCGCGGCTACGGATCGTTCACGGAGCACGCGCTGCATGCGCGACCACCAATCTGTACTGTCAGGACACTATGACAACCAAGAAGCAGCAGTAATACAAATACTAAATAAATCCACATTGCCACAACTATAAACCTCGTGCCGGTGTATCGCGCCATTTTTGACATGTCAAAAGGGCAGCTCAGTCACTGTAGCGCTGTCGAGAGGTAATGCGTTAGGCCAGCTCTGGTGTCAGCACGGCCAGCGAAATGCCGTCAGTGAGTGCGTCAGTGCCGCAGCCCAACAGTGGGCTGTCGGCTCCGGACACACCACAAAGTGGCCTTTTGGCAGCCTGTATCCAACTTTCAATCTGCAACTGCATTGTCTCCTCGAAGCTGGCCTCGCCGCTTTTCATCCTGTCCCGAGCCGAAGGCACTGGTAGTTGCCAGTAGGACCTGAAGCTGATCCACTTTACGTCGTGTGCGCCAGGCCACTCTCCCAAAGACCGCCCGATGAGAAACCGAGGGCCAAAATAGAAAATGAGCTGCTGAACAATGGCAGCGATATCGCGAAGTACCATCTGCGTTGCGAAATCGCTACCGTCTGGTGTTCCGCCGCCTGTGATGTCGACGGTAATCGAGTCTGCGTGGGTGAGCCGAAATAGATGCTGTAGCTCCGTCGCTAATTTGCGTCTGCTTGCCTGTAGCTCCTGAAGGCTGTAGCGAACAATGACTCGTCTGACTAGCTTATCGGTCGACAATCCGTTTCTTGGGGACAGGAATTCCTGCAAGGCATCCCACCAGACGAGGAAGCTGTTTCTACCGTAGAAAATAGCTTCTGCCTGGTTCACCAGCTCACCTCTCATGACGGACCTATCTAACAGCGGCAGCGAGGAGACGATATCGGGATTGAATGTTCCGAGTTCCAGGAGTGGGTGGACGACAATATGGCATTGGTCAACAAGACGCTGACTCAAAGTAGCCTTGCGTTCTTCGTCAGTGAGGACGTACAGCCGATCCATGGCGAATAGTGATGATGCGAATGGAAGGAAGCTCGCAAGAAAGCGGCAGCGGCACAGGGCTCCAATGAAAGTGGGAAAGAAACAAGGACCGACAGGCTATTGCCCCTGAGGTTTTGCGACAAATAGAAGGCAGGTGATCTGAACCGGTACCAATATATGTCGGGCAATAGCTTCCAGGTCTGTAAAAGGCGACATTGGGCAAGGTGGTGGCCCCGGCTTGCCCAAATGATTTTGGTGTAAGTGTTGTTATGAGCAGTGCAAAATGACTAGTGCAGGAGCAGCCAGTGTAGGCGTTTTCCTGCCACTGTCCACCTCTTGCCAGTGTGGTGATGTGGGAACGAGCTACATCTCAAGTTCACCAAAAAAGGACTTTACACCTGTTAATCGAGCTTTCCGCTTCGTTGCATTCCTTGGCCACTGATGACTGAATAGTACGATAACTATCGAAATTGTCGCTGCCTCCTCCTTGCAAAGTCGGAGCCAGCTCGTAGCTATATACTCCTTATCATGTACCTTGCTTACACCATCTCGAGGCAGGGTGCCGCGCTGGCCAGCTGGTACCCCGACACACGCTTACTACATGGAAAATCTGCCTAAATTTCACAGTTTGTCGCATTTATGACGCCTTCTGTCACAAAACCACTATACCAAAAAGTGGACGCCGCACTAATGCGTCGATTGTTATGATTTATATGATTATATTCCTTATGATACCTTCATATCAGACCTAAGTAAGAAAGATCAAGTATAGCATTCAGCTGGATACGAATCCGTACTCCCATTGAGCTCTCTGGTACACTGTACAGCAGTATTCGCGGTTGGGTATCTCACAAGCGTTACGGAAAGTTGAAGATCAGCGGAAATATCTATTAAAAAGTGGACTTTCAGAGTGTACTGGCGTCTCAAGACCAATCTCAAAGCCCCCCCGGTTATCAACGGCAGAGTAGTTCCACCCTTGAGGGCTGTAGCCAGGCCCCGAGGGCATGATAGCTCACGTCTGGTCATTCTTGATTCGCCTGTATTTGACACAACATCGCCCAGTGGCATATCTGTCTCGAACGTGGCTGAGCGCCAATATCATTTAGACTACTTGCCTGCGATGCTTTATCGGTAGCTGCGCCTCGGGATGGCACATGTGGTAATGCCTGGTGAGCGCATCAGTGCGGCTGAAAGTCTTCTCAATCGTGCAACGGTCGCATTGAACCTTGTGCTTTCGTTCGTTGTGATACAAGCTGGGAGATGAGGGGCCAGCAAGTTGCAGCAGCTTCGAGTCTGTCCTTTGCGTGCCCGTCCTCTGCGTGCCCGTCCCTGTGTATGCCGTTGTGCGTTTCCAAAAGTTCCGCTCGCTCCACATCAGCCAGGAGTATCTTCCCATACGCATTTCTGGCCTAAAATAACGTACAGAAATACGCCAGTTCAGAAGAGCTGTGCTGTGGCTGATGGTGGACGCACAGGAATCGATTCACAACCAATGACGAGTAAACGAGCCAATCTAAAGGATTCAGTGATGTTGAGGGAGCAGCAAGGAGACATCAGGCCCCCAGTAGGCTGAAAGCAGCATGCCAAAGAAATTCTCCCTGTCGGTAGCCGTCCCCAGTGCGTCTATCTCTGTCAGAGACGCCTAGCTCTGACACTCAGTGGTGTGCGCCTCCCACTCGGTGTGCCAATCGCCTAAGCCAGCAGCAGCTAGCTCTTATGCCCTTAAGCCCAGTGTATGTAGACTATGTACCGAGGTACCTCCGTTAACTCAATACGCAAGTTTCACTAATCAGCAAACTACATGAGCAGTATGCAGGTAAATATGAAGATGAGACGCAGAGAACAGCCCGCTTAAGAGTATCTCGCGAAAGTAGACTTCGCATGCTGAATCGAGGCTGCAATTAAAAGTCCTGATGCAGGGACGTACAACTGCTGTTGTAAAACTCCGGTTGTCTTCTAAGCTCTAAAACTGACATTTCCTCAGAGAAGAAATCCGCAGTCGCCATCCTCCCAATCAGAAAATACTCAAGCCGAAACTCGGTGTCCCATGCTGCGTAGTTTTGCAGTTGCCTCAACTGTTAACCGTCTTCGCTCAATGCTCTACGCAAAATTGTCACGTTATGAGCGGTAAGCTGTCTCTGTACGGAGTCATGCAGGCAGTTACGTACCGGTACGTAGATGCATAACGAGCTGGCCACCCCCCAACCCACTTGGCACTCTCCTTGTTACATAACTTGTTCCTCTACAAAAAATTATGGAAGCCTTAAACAAAGAGACTCAAATGATTTTAGCTCTTCAGGCTATGCAACGAGACTCAAAATTAACTGTTCGAGCAGCTGCAAGTATCTACCAGGTTAGCCGTAGCACTCTTGGCATACGCCTTAATGGAATTATTTCACGACGCGATACTATGCCCAATTTACGAAAACTTACAGATCTAGAGGGATTCACAATTATCCAATACATCCTCGACCTAGATTCGCGATCATTCCTCCCCGTCTCAGTGGTGTGGAAGATATGGCCAATAGACTGCTCGCTGATCGCGACGCGCCCCCAGTTGGACCACGATGGGCTTCAAACTTTGTCAAGCGCCACAAGGAGCTCTCTACGCGTTTTACGCGTAGATATGACTACCAGAGGGCTCAATGCGAAGATCCAACCCTGATTCTGGGCTGGTTCCAGCTTGTGCGGGATACAATTGCGAAGTAAGGGATTGTGGAGTCGGATATCCACAACTTCGATGAGACTGGCTTTATGATGGGCGTCATCTCAACCGCAGTGGTTGTTACAAGCTCGAAAAGAAGTGGCAGACCAAAATTAGCCCAGCCAGGGAATAGAGAATGGGTTACTGTCATCCAAAGCATCAATTCTCAAGGCTGGGCTATCCCGCCGTTCATCATTGTTGCGAGGAAGCATCACCTGACTAACTGGTATGAGGATAGCACGCTACCTTCTGATTGGGTTATCGCCACGACTAATAATGGTTGGAAGACAAATGAGAAAGGAGTAGAATGGATACGGCATTATGAAAAGCACACCGAGCCGCGATCTTGTGGTGCATATCGCCTACTGATTATGGACGGGCATGAAAGCCACCACTCCATGGAATGTGAGCTGTTTTGCCAGGAAAAAAGTATTATCACGCTCTGCATGCTGGCACATTCATCACATATTCTGCAGTCACTTGATGTTGGGTGTTACGGGCCGCTGAAGAAAGCCTATGTGCGGGAAATTGAAGGGTTGATGAAAGGCCATCGTACGCACATTACCAAGACGGACGTTCTACCTGCTTTTTTTCGCTGCATTTCAAGCTGCCATGACGAAAAACACAATATCAAGGGAGAATTCAGAGGTGCAGGGCTTATCCCTCTTGATCCGGAAAGTGCTCTGTCACGGCTAGACGTGAAGTTACGCACGCCATCACCAGTCGAAGGTGCATTTGATTAATTACCCAACCTTTGGATTCCAAGGACCCCAAAAAACCCAACAGAGGCCACTTCGCAGACAGATTATATTAAAAGACAAATAAGCCACCACCAAGACGCTCACGAACGTCGTTATTGGCTGCTATGGACCAGTTTGCGAAGGGGGCACGCGGAACAATGCATCGAATGGCTTTGTTGAAGGCCGAGAATGAACAACTTCGAACGACAATGCAACACTAAGCAAGCGGCGCGGAGCAAGAAAAACACGATTACGTCTTGGAGGCAGCATGACTATTGTCGAGGGACAGGCTTCTCAGTATCAAAAGGATATTGAGCAGCAGGTACAGCAAGACATTCGCGAAAGCACAGGTCGTAAGCCACGGAATGGGGCGAAGCGCCTGCGATGCGGCGTGTGCGGCGAGTCTGGCCATAATGCGTGCACTTGTCGAGTCACTGTATAAACACCCGCGGAACAGGATAGCGATGAAAATTAATTGAATTTTGGCGGTGCGGTCTTTTTTTTGTATAATCTTTGCACGAAGGTGTTTTGGGATGGCCAGCTCGTTATGCTGGCCAGCTTGTTATGCATCTACGTTACTTATCACGGGAGATTCGTGTTCAAAATTGTGCCGCCTTTCCCTAGACTAGCTGTTCGGCGCCAAAAACTTCCTGGAAAATACTGGCCTGCCAGGCAGCAGCTTTGCGACAACGGCTTGCCACCCACACGTAACGCGGCGTCAGTCAATAGAGGCAGCTTTATGTGCCAGTACCGGTACCTAGGTACCTGTACCTATCTGACGACTCTACGCCGAATAAACTGGGCTGTAGACGCTAGCTCCTGGCAGCGCAAGAGAGGGCCCACTCCAGGGTCCAGAGCGAGGTCTCCTTGGCGTCATGATCAATACTTGTCTGCCTCGGCATTAATGTTTCAGCCTGTCGAATGCTTATACGTGCATCTTTGATGCGGATGTTACTCTCCGTCTCATTCATCGTACCATCATCAGCACACCATGGCGTGACGAGAGTGTTGTCCTCGCATTAACATTCGGCTCTGGATAAAAGAACACTCGACCTGGGGGTATTTAAGCTTACTTGAATGACAATAATTATCGTAATTGCGAATTCTGAGTTAACCAACATTCGCAGCTACGAAGCTTTCACCGTCTTGTCATGTCCAATTCTAACACCACCACCATCGCGCCAGACGCGCTCTTTCTTCTGGATGAGAGCCGCCCGGATACCTGCGTCCCTGTCCAAGACTCTGTCTTCCGGCTGGTCCAAAAGGCAGGCAACAATGGAGGTCAGTAAAATTACAAACAACCAGAGTAGTCAAAGTCCACACTCCAACAGTTCCAAGGCCGCGCGACGAGTCGGCACTACGTCCTAGTCCACTTTGCGCCACCGCCATCGAGCGCCCGTGGCTGCGAGCTTCACTGGAGCATCCCAGAAAACACATTGTTTCAACTTTACGAGGGCAGTCACCAGCTTGACGTTAAACTCACGACCGGGTATATGCAGCCTTTTCAACCTACGTGGAATAGCCTAATCGCTGGCAATCCCCCCACGCTCGGTCCAGGTGTATTTGGCACAGTAAATGCTGTGCCGGGAGCCAACGCAGTCGTGAACACGACAAGCTACCACGATGGGCTTGGCTTTGTGTTTAAATTTGCGGACTGGGTTGAACAAGCCGGTGGAGCAGCGGGCCTGTGTTTCACCTCTCGTTCGACAGGATCTCCCCCGCTACTTACTGGCCCTTATTTAAGCTATGTTTGATGTTGGTGTAGACATCAACGGGTTCCTTAAACGTCGAGTGCGGATATTTACGGGGTGGGGTATCCCATGCACGGCCTGGATATCATATTCGCGAATAGGGTTGATGCATGGGCGATGGGGAACTTATATATGAAGACTGTTAGTCAAAATTGAATCGCAACAGTATGATTTGATCAAGTCCTGCAAACAACCGCATATACATGTTCGTAGGCGAACGATTAGCGTAGTGAAGTTGAATGTCGGCCAAACGACAGCCTGTCTAGATTTTACCATGTACATAGCAAGACGCTGCAGAAGCATGACTATTTGGTAGCTGATAGCGCCCTAGAGTATAGAGAGATGTTAATACGTAAATCCGACGCGTTATTACGCGTTTTGGGCAGCTACACTGGGCATGTCGATGGGCGGCCTAGATCGATACCATCCCGCGTAACGTGCGGAGCTGTCACAATAAAAGGTGTTGCAATATACGCCTTAAGTACCGCTATCTAAGATGCCATCGATTGCTAATATTGCTATTAAATGATGTGATCAAAATAAGGGTTTTTAGAACCTTCTAGACTCACAACAGTCAACTATATAATGAGGAATTTCCTCTAGTTATTCATAGAAAGAATCAAGCTCTTTTTACCTGACTTTGAGGACCTACAATTTCATGAGGTTGATCGTGACTGTGATTGTGACAGGAACGCTCGATTTCTTGACTTAACTTAAAGTCTGCGCGGTTCGGTAATAAATTTAATAAATATCAAGTACTTGCCAGCTGGGCATCCCTTGAGCTTTAGTGATCGAATGACATCTTTGAGCTAGACGTTGAGAGCCTGGAAGCTTTTTCTTCCAGCCAATTAGTCTAGCTAGTTAACTAACTACGGCAATTAAGCCATACTCATTATATTCATTCAAATTATGAATATCATGCGCTGCTTATGAATGATTTTTCTTTGGCCTGAATATTCAATTCATGCATTATTGGGACCGCTGGTTCGGGTGGTTGTTTTTCGTTGCCGCTCCTTAGAATGAATCGGGTGATTTCGCCGTCGGTCACAAGTATATATTACCGTTTGCTTGCCGCTTCTTTCTTTGGTAGACCTGCCAGTAATAAAAGCGTAGCCCCGTGCCGCTGCCCAAGTGGTTATGGCTTGAAATAGAGCCTCTCGCGATGTGTAATCACCCTCCGGAGGCAGGCAATTTTTTGGAACTGAGATGGCCAACGGTCCTCAGCAGATTTCATACTAGCTACAGGAGCTTGGAGAAATAATCACTCCCACCTGGGCAATTAGCAGAGTAAAGCAAACTTTAACTTCAATTGCTCGCGCCATGCATCTCTTTAGACGGGACACGACTTGAGGCCCGCCTTCGCTATACCCAGTACAGTAATTGAGACGGGACCCTTCAGTTTTAAAGGGACGGGGCCCGTCCCCCTATTAGGAGCCTTTGAGGTAGCTTTGGCCCGCCGCCACTGGCCCAGCGACATTTGCCGGAGCCCTCTCCGTTGAAGTTTTGCCTGGCACATATATGCATGGCTCGGATGGCTGCCTACACCGTCTCTCGATCTCATTGGCCCGGAACCAGACTCCGTGGCGGATGTCCGCCCCCCCTCCTTGTCCCCTCCAGAGGGTTAGAAGTTGTTGAGGATACGGCCCCCTGCTTAGTGGCCAAGGGCCGCTAAGCGGCCCTCTATAGTCTCCATCCGTCATCCACCTTTTTTCGCCAATCGCCCATTTCCCACGGCTGGACGCCGGTCCGGTTGCCACCCCGGCCTGGGCGGGTTGAACCCTGAGAAGCACCCGACGCCAGCAATCCCAGCCTTGATATGGGCAGGTGACTCGGGCAGCCTTTATTCATATAAACTTCTAACGCTGCCCAAGCATAGAGCATCGTAGGCCTCACCTGCCCTTCTCTAAACCTCATTCTACCCTCTCCACCTACATATATTTATATTTATTATTCAGCCCTGATGCCATCGAGCATCTCCGCGCAGCGCTACGCACTCATCTCATGGCTACAACTGCATTCTCGCATCTCCTGACGTCCGCCAACCTTCTCCCATACCGTGGCCGGCTGCTCGAAAACGGGTTTGACGACATCGAGACCCTATCCGACATGACAGAGGCTGACATGCGTACCATCGGCATACCGCTGCGCCTGCGAAAAGTCTTGGAATGGCTCCTTGCCGACGTGCGCTGGCAGACGGTCGCCGCTGCCCAGACAGATGCCGGCAAGCGCAGCTACCATCTGCAGACCAAAGTCTGAAATCGCTACACCGAAGCTAGGCATAAAAGAAAACCTCAGCACCTCAGGCTTATAATTATTTAACCAAGTTATATAATATTCTATGATAAATTATGATAACTAACTAAGTAGATACTTAATTATTATTAATTTCCCTCTAAGAAACTATATAGCCAGAATAACCCTATCTAGAATTAAAAATTCTATAAGTGTAACGGGCTAAGCCCGGATGAAGCTCGGTCGGCACTCTCGCCATAATCCCGGCCATCCTGGCCGGGGTCCGCCAGTAAGCGAGATTACACCAGACGAGCTCAGGAGCAGAGCTCCCTGAGCTCTCCTTTCTTCTTTTTCTCCTTTCTCTTTAGCTTTACGATACTCGTAGTANNCAATATACTTAGCCTGGACCGTTACAGTAGGTTTGTCCCTCTCTGCCTGGCGTTCTTTTGACGGGTGGTGCTCTTTGCCCTCTATCCAGATAGCACTGGAGAAACGCTGAGGAGTGAGACGCGGCAGCTCCGCCGTTGGCGCTAGAGCAGCGTTGCAGAAGAGCCTGACGGTTTTCGTCACTGTGCGACGTACTGTGGCCGAGTCTGGATAGGTGGCGTGTTGGATCTCATGCTCCTGCTGTAGGAGGCGACGTGTAAGCGGGAGGCGTGCCCAACGATTCGCGTTACGTGCCGCTACCTGTTGCAGGAGCAGCCAGCGCTCCTAATAGTCCAGACTGTCGGTTTGAAAGCTGAAGCAAAATGTGGGCAGGCAAGCGGCCATGGGATGACCTCAAACGCATACTCTGTAGCTCGTCCATAGCAGTGCAAGCAGCCAAGAGTTGAATTTCCTGATTGATGCATCTGCCTGCTAGGCAGACGCTTCTGCCTGATAAGCAGGCAGGAGCGATACTAGGCAGCTGCAGAGCATCTGCTATTATAAATTAGCTATCTATCTTCTAGATACTGCACAACACTAAGAACAATATAATTAAGCCTTTTAGTTCCAAGTTCAGAGTTCCAACTCCAAGATGATGATACGCACGGGACTTCTGAGCCAGTTCCAGGCAGTCCCGTCGACAGTACTCCAATATGCATAGCGTAGACGAGTGATATTCTGTACATAGAAGCTGAGGAAGGCCAGGAAAGGCTTGACAAGTCAGAGACACAGAACTGCCACAAATGGCCACCTGTATGATAGAGTTGTCCGAACCAGAAGCAAAGCAGAATCCTGACCAGGGAGAAACTTTGCCTTCGGGGCTGATAACAACAAGATCAGTAGGTAGATAGAACGCTGCATAACTGCCTCAGAGGCGGTTGGGACAGTCTATGAATAAAGAAGAAGAAGAAGAAGAAGAAGGAATCCATAGACTGGGCTGCCAGTCTGTCTGTTGAGCGTGGACTGAACCATCAGTCTAAGTTAGTCTGTAAAATGCAGACCAGACCGATGGTCTACGGACTAATAGTCTGGACTGCAGTCTGGACTATTAGGAGCGCTGCTCTGAAGTTGCCTCATCGTCATGATCTCTCCACAAGGAGCTTAGTGCGGAAATCTAGACTTTAGGTGGCATGCCGCTGATTGATCAAAAGGAATGAGCAAAGCACGCTAGAGCAGTACATCATTAAAAATTTCCGTAAATCCAAGAATACCTACATACCTGGAGGCAGTTGATTCAGCCGAAACATTTTCCTGTGCGATCCAAATGGCACCTACAGCGGGCGTCGATCAGATATCCCCCGACAGTCTGGACTTTGGAATCTGATTCTAGACCATTATTGACGCAAAAAAAAGAAGAAAAAATTAATCCGCGACATATACTGTAAAGTAGAGTAGCTGATCGACGAACTTATGTACTGCGCAGATCAGTTACCTATGGGAGGGGTTTACTATTTTAATGTCACGCAGAGCAGGAATATCGCATAGTTCTAATGCAGTTGATTGGCTAAGAAAGTGTAACTATCTACGAGTGCGTGTGGGAAGGTAACCCCTTATGCGGTGGCCCTGGGCATGTTAGATATGCCTGGACCTAGACGGTGATTGGACACTCAAACTTGGGAAATCGGTTTAAGCGATACCCGGTTATAGGAATTTGGTGTAGGGAAGAGAACGCACTCCCCGGCCAAGCCGACGCTGAGCAACAAGCAATAGAATCATTAGTTCTGGCTTAATAATATTGTTATTCAAACCCCATGGTGAATCAATTACAATATCGCGTTTCTAACAAGCCTTTCACCGTCTAGGTCCAGGCAAATCTAACAAGGCTCCGCCCAGGCTGACCCCCTGGTTGTGTCAATAATCACACCCCGCGCAACATTTATTTAGTTTCTGTGGTTGTACCTACTGTACGGGCGTTTGAGACTGCTTTGAGTCTAGAACAAATTGAACACCAGACCAGAACCAAAATCTAATACATTCCTTGCCATTGCTTCCAGGTCAATTTTGGGCGATGCGTGTGACCGCTGGCATCTGATTAGCTAAATCAGCGCTCATGTTGGCAGGCCAGCGGCAGGCCTTTACAGCCACTTTAGCGAATTACAGCGATTCGGTGAGAGAGTTAAACTTTCCGGAATTCCTGGGACAGTGGCACTGTCGTTGATTCGTTGAGGATAGTGAAATACAACGGAATGTAGCTGAAAGCTAAGGAAGAGTAAAAAAAAGGTTAAAATGTGCTTCAAGTTGCTCAGGGCAACCTGCCCTTTTCAGCAAATTTCCAGTACACCCAACAATTATCTATATAAGGATGTATTCCTCTCGCCAGATTTACTTAGCAATCTTGAAACGTAAGAAGAACATGATTTAAATACTAAAGGCCGATCTTACTACGCAAAAGAAATATTCAAATACAGCCCAACCAATATTTGAATATATTTCCACTGTTTAACCAACAACCCTTGTTGCTCATACAGTCCTACACGCCACTATGAAAAATAGGATTATTATTGTGACGACAATTGCAGGAGCTGTAACTTCAATGGCTATGGGGCATCATGGTATTGATCAGAGATCTGATACCCCTTTTTTTGTTCTAAATGCTACTACATATCCTCCTCATTTTCTTCCTGAAATAGCTACTAAGCCTATTAAGGATACACTTCAACATACTTGGGCAAAGTTGTACAACTGTAGTATGGCCTTATACTACACAACACGTGTAGTATGTGTAGTATGCCTGTTGTACAACGTGTTGTATACACGTAACACAACATCGATAATTTCTCTCCAATTTCATGAGTATTACGTCGCTCTAGAGATTCTCCGCCGTCTATTCTATGTCATCCGAGTCAAACTCTAGCTCGGCATCCATTTCATCCACCCCTTCCATGGCCGTGACGATGTGTACAAGACTAATATGCCCGTTCCTCAACCAATTGCCCATGCACTCAAGCCTTTCGAGATTCTCCGCTGTCATCCGAAGCCTATCCCATGACTGTGTCCGACGAGCGCCTGAAAAAGTCCGTTCTGGTTCTGCGGAGGAGGGAGGGATTGAGAGTATATCGATGGCCATGCGGTGCAGCCGAGGATATCGTTGTTGTTGCTCTGGTAGACACCACCATTCCAAGGGAGTGAGAGGTTTAATTGCGATGGGCCTGGCATTGATAAATAGCTGTACATCATCCTCATCTGTGATGTCAGCCATCTCGACCTGCAGAGCGCGCTTCAGCTGATCTAACTCGTTTTTCGACATTTCCGGAGAGGGTGGCGAGCCATCCACATCCATCAAATTATCCTGAGACGGGCTCAGCGGAATATTCTGATACTTGTCTTCCCAGATACGCCGTGTGGCATCAAGGGCTTTTTGATGCCATTCTACTGGCCAGTTCTGTGTGAGATAGCGGCTTCTCTTAGACGGGTCAAGTAGCATGGCCGCGGCGTATACGGGAACGCTATCGGTGAGCTCATAATACTTGTTCAGGATGAACCACCCCATCTCAATCGAATGAACCATTCGAAGGTCCTTATGCTCTCCGGATGAGTATAGTTTCTTCGGCTGTTCGAAAAAGGCGAGTATTGCATCCATCATTTCAAGCGATTGAGATAGACCTGCACGGTCGCCTTCAATCCACAACGTGCCACTGCAGAAGACTCCGAGGAACAGGTGTGCACGGCCCAGTATCTCCCAGTCAGCGTGAGTCAGAGTAGTAATGCCACAAGCGTCGGCGTACTCGTGTAGAAACTTGATGATCTCATCCTTCTTGCGCATGGCTCGATCAATCATGAAGTACCACGATGACCATCATGTATCGTTGTCGATCCCTAGACTGATTCCGATAGCCTGGTCCCATAGATCATGGTGCATAGAGCTACTTCGAAGCCATACAGCCAGGTTGTGAAGCTTCTCGAGAGCAGTGGTTGATCCCCAGCCTTCAAACCCATGCTGTTTGGTCCTACCTTTAGCCGTTTCGGCAATCTTTTTCGCCTTTGCCCCATCCATGTTATTTTGCGCCACAGGTGCCCCGATTGCTGCAGAGAATACTTCGTACGGGTCACTATCCTCAGCGAGATCCACCGCATCCAGGGCCGCTCTAAGAGCCTCCTTTGACTTGGCCAGAAGGAAAGCTTGAAGCGCAAGGTTAAGGATGTGATCGAGGCAACGGATTCGGCAGGCCACAGGATCAAAATCGACCTAAGATGTGAGCAGGCTACGACTCGGAGGGAGATGACTGTCGCAATTACCTGGTATTCCGCCATCAATTGCTTTGATAGCTCTTTCAGAAGCGTGTCGTTTGACGTAGCGTTATCGCCAGTATGACAACCAATCCTGGTGGTGATACCATACTCTTTGAGAACCCTGAAGATATGCACGGCCTGGTGTTCTCCGCTATGACTGTGCGACACTTGGGGAAGGCCTAATAGAGCTTTTCGAAGCTTGTACTCATGGTCGACCCATTGTGCACAGATAGCTAGATGCCCTCGACGCGCTGACGACGTCCACATGTCCGGCAGACTTCTCAACAAGCAGTACTGATTGATAAGACCCGTACTGATACTGATTGATTGATTACTTCCATACTGATACCGATTGATTAGCCTATCAGTAAGTGCCAAGACATGACGTAATTGTGCCAAACAGCCCATATTGCCACTCCGATTGTTCCCATCCTAATTGTCATCCTCCTGAACCACATGCATCTTCCGAATAAGGTCGTTCCTGTTCCAACTTCCAAGGCACTCAGTCATCTCAATGCTTTCTGCCCCGAGGCGTGCACGGTCATACGAGACAGTACGTCGAGCACCGGAGAACACGCGTTCCGCCTTGTCAGACATGGGCGCAATCGACAGGACGTCAATGGCCATCTTATGCAGTCGCGGGTATTCCATCCTTTGCTCCTCTCTAGTCCACCATTTGAGGGGGGTGCCTACGATCTTGCATGGTGGACCATTCATAAACTTCTCCAGCTCATCTTCGTCGTCGCACGCCTCCGTCACGTCGAGCGACTGTGCCAATTTATCATACGCTGTCATCTGCATATCTGGAGGCGGCTCTGCAGCACTAGCAACCGGGAGATCCTTATACTGGGCCCAAATCTGCCTAGCCTTATTGATCGCGCCATCATGCCAGCTCTCGTGCCAGTTCTGGCGCAGGTACTTCAATCGTTTGGATGGATGGAGAAGCAGGGCCGCAGAATATACAGGCGTTTCATCTGTCTTGAAATAGTACTTGTCGAGCACAAACCAGCCCATGCGGATCGAATGGATGAGACGTTGATTACCACTGTATCTCTGCTATGAAATAGTTAGCGCTGTCGTACATCAGCAACCGCCCCAGCAGATGTGTACCTTGGCATCTTCGAAATGCTTGAGTAAAATGTCCATATGGTAAAGCAGCTGGTCCAAAGACGACCACCTGTCCTGTTGCGCCAGCGTAGCCTGCCAGAAAGGTTGCAGGAAGTCCACCGTCAACTGGAGCACATCCCAGTCGTCTTGTGTAAGACTATCATCACCCAGGGCCTTATGATGCTCTTGCTGAAACACCATGAGCTTATCCTTCTTCTCGAGTGCAGTCCGGAGTAGCATGTACCACGAGTTCCATCTCGTTGCGTTGTCAATGCCCAGTGCACGGCCTGCCAGACGCTGCCACGCATCACTGTGCATAGTCGAACTTCGAATAAACACAGCAATATTATGCAGCTTGCCAAGGGGACCCATCGATCGCCATAGTAATATCGATTGTTCTTCACGAGATGCCAGCTGTCGATTATTCTCCTCCGCATGTGCGAATGCAACTTCGAGCGACTGTTGTAGCGCCTTCTTGGCCGGCCGTTCTTCGTCACCGAGGATGATGCCGTGGTCGGTTCGCATGTGCCGCTTGGCGCTTGTTGTGGAAACGGTGCGCCATGGCGGGCTGTGACAGTGTTGGCAATACCAGAGCCTCTGATTGTTCTGGTGCATCGCTTCGTCTTCTCGAGGCACTCGGAAGTGCTTCCAGGTTTCTGGCGCCCGTAATTTGCGTTTCTTCGGGTGCGATAGCGGCGTAGACACAGCAGCCGACTCTGTGGAAAAGGGGGTAGAATAACGTCGCCCAACTGCGGAAACACTGGATTCCGGCGCAGGCGAGGTCAGCGCTTCATATTCGACTGCCCCGGCAAATAGGGAAGAGCCGGTAGGCATACCGACGCGTGGCGCGTGTTTGAGTCGACGGCTGGGAAGACGATCTGTTGCAATGGCACGCGGCCGCTAGCACTTTGGTCTGACAAACCACTGTGGGCCTTTGACGGCTTTTATTTAGGTGCAGCAGGACCTTTTTTTCCTCTTCCCCCCCCTTTGTAAGGTAAGGAAAGGCTATGCGGCGGGGCATGAAAGCTGGCACACTCTCCTCCCACTTGGCGGCATCTGTATTGGGTTCCGCTACGCTAGTAACTAGTACATCTAGCATTTTAGTAGGCCGATTCTGTCGTAGTATGGCGGGAAATCAGGTATGCGGGTTTGGGAAGATTCACACAATCTGACTAAAGATTTGATACAGGGAAGAATAATTGAAGAATTGAATAGCTAAGAGGAGAGATCCCCCGGAGCTCTCCTGTATTGACTGGCTACCCTATAGATGGAACTTAGATAATGGCTACTTGTGTATGCTAGACATTTAGTATGGCAGAGCTAGTATTTCTTAACTACGTGGCATAGTTTGACTGAAGCGCGTATCCAACGCGTCAGGTCGCCAACCGCGTTGAAATTGTTCGCAGGGTCACGTGTTTTACTGATTACTGATTGATTGATCAGGAGCTTACTGATACTGATACCATATCAGTATCAATCAGTAAGCAGTACTGATTGATAACTGACTGCTTGTTGAGAAGTCTGCAACGCCTCTTTGCGGCGGGAAGGGCTGATAGCAAAAGAAGAAAAGCTTCTGGCTAATGTAACTGACCTCACACTGAAAATCGGCCGGCTCAATGGTGAGAGGCAGAGCCAAACTGCGTCTATGGAAGCGGTGGAAACGCAGCATCGATCCGTTATAGAGGAGCTCATGGCCAAAGAGTTAGCACTGCGAAGCGAAATCCAACAATTGCAACAGCTTCAAGTTAGGCTAAATGAGACGGTGGCGAGCAAGGAAGACGTTGATGAGGAGGACTATGCTTCACTGGACAGTAGAGTTGAGCCTCCGTCGCCATCGGTAGTGGGCACCGACGTACCCGAGATGGCAAGACATGATGGCACCGACGAAAGTGAAGAGAGTAGAGCTACGAGCAGGCAACAATCTAAGATTGCTTTAGAGTACATAGTGCGGGAAGCGTTACACTCTGGAGATGAGGGTTCAAACGCATCAGATGCAGCAGACGTTGCAGGCGATCAACCCCAATCCGCAGCATCTATTACTGCTACCAAGCAGCTGGTGGACAGGTCCGAGGGGGTACAACAGGACAGAAGACAGGTAAGACATTCGCTCCATATGGCAATCAGGATTGTCTAACAAACAGCAGGCTGTGTTCAATGGGACGGAAAAGATGTTTGTAATGTTCAAGTTGTTACAAGACGGGGTGTGGAGGTCGCAGCACGAGGTGGAGGTAGACCCAGCCGAACCGTCTGCGGTGCAGCGGGCGGCTGCAAAATATGTGCGAAATGGGCTGGGTATTTTTAGTAGCAAGAATCAGATGCTTCGTCCACAGAACTGTTTTAGGCGAGTGATGGATGATGAGAGTAGGACTATTCATTTAATCCCACAATGGGCTGCAATAAAGTATAGAGAAGTTGTTGGAGAAAGGCCGCGAAAACGGCGGCGGCAGGATTAAATAGATACGAGAACACGATGGATTCTAGGATAGAATCTGGCTTGGTACGTGTGAGCTAATATATCCTGTGTACTACTATGAATAGCATACGAGAACACGGTGTATTCTACGATAGAGTTTGGCCTGGTATTCATGAGCTAATATGTCTTGTGTTCTAATGTTTGCAGTCCAGCATATGGTTTGGGCTGGGATCGATACACTGGGATTCACCATGTACTGTGACACGCCATGTGCTGGGACACGCCATGCGCTGGGATAGAGCATGTACTGGCTAGCTTGCGCAGCTGACGCGAGTTGGCCGAGTGTCGCCTGGCGCTCCGGTTCTAGGCTCCAGTGCAGTTTTGCTTGAGCCAGACGTGGGCACACTAGCCCGCTCGCCAGCTGGTTTGGGCGCCCCGGCTGGAGCCCTTATGATTGATTGATTGATTGATTGATTAATTCATAGACTGTCCCAGCCGCCTTCTGGCGGCTATGCAGCGGTGCGACTATACACAAATTGCTCCCACAATCCGGGGGATCAGTCTCTCTTGCTGGAAATTGTGCTTGCCAGGCGGTTCCAGCATGGGAGACTCCTCCCTGTCAATCGACGGGATCTATGGTTGCCCTTTGCTTACAGCTACTCTATCTGTTCTGTCTCTTTGAACTTGTCAGGCCTCTCCTGGCCCTCCTGAACTTCTGTATGACCAATATCACTCGTCTACGCTGTCTATTCGAGTACGGTGGACGGGATTGCTCGAAATTGTCCTAGCAGGCCCGTCCTCAGGATCATTTTTGCTGCATGCACTGCGGTTGACGAGCTACAGAGAATGCGTTTGATATCAACGCATGGATGTTTGCCTGCCCACATTTTCTGTCGTTCTTCTGTCCAGTTTCTGCATTCGAGCAGGATGTGTCGCACGGTCTGAGGTCCATAGCCGCACTGGCATTTGTCGGTATCCGCTTTGTTGATGGCGTGGAGGTACGCTCCAAGGCCAATCTTGCCGGTACGCATCTGTGTGATCACAGAGCTGATGGCTCTGTGCGTTCCGTGACGCAAGTCGAGTGTCGCTTTCCCTGGTTTGACCCCAAGTCTGAAGAGCTCTCTTCCATACTTGGCGGTCTTCCAGGAAGCCTCCCACTCGGCTCGCATGGTCCGGCGGATGATGGTCTTGGTAGGTGCTATGAGAGTCCGCAGAGAAGTCGTCTCTGGTGGAGCCCTGTGCTGTCGGGCAGCATCTTTGGCAGCCTTATCGGCTGCTTCATTGCCCGGTACGCCGACGTGTGCCGGGATCCATCTGAGCTGGACGTCCCACCCTTTGTTCCGGGTTTTGTCGAGTTCTTGTATAGCCTCCGCGAGGATATACTGACCAGCTGGGTGCTTTGGATTTCGCATTGCTTGAATAGCGGCCTGGTTGTCGGTAAAGATGACACAGCGGCCGTGACCAGCGGTTGGTAGGGAGACCTCTGCCAGTATTTGCAGAGCTAGGACGAGACCTCTTAGCTCTGCCGCGTACACGGTAGACATGTCAGATGTGCCCAGGTACTCGAGCCGTTTCGTGTAATTGCCGTCGGTCTGGACCAGTACTGCGGCAGCCCCGACGTGGCCGTCAATTCCGCTGCCATCGGTGTAGATGCGAACTGGAGCCCCTCGAAGCCCGCGGTTGTCCTGAGTGGCCAGTCGCAAGCTGATTAAAATGTGTGCCAGCCGCGAACACTGTTGGACGGGGCGTAATGGCCTCGCGTGCGCTGTTCTGAGGAGACTGTCAGGCCGCCGTTGGCATCATGATGTCCACAGGGTGCCATCCTCAGGTGGACAGCAGCGCCAGCTGTCGCAGGACATACACAAGCAGCGCGCCAGCTATGATGGGCTGTCGACGGTTAGGGCAGGGTCAAGATGAGGACGGCGGTCTCGACCCTGACAAAAGTCCCGCTCGGTCCCCAAAATTCAAAAGTCACGCCCCAATATGCTGAAACTTGAACAGCGTATTTCTGGCCCAAAAAGGCGTTTTTAAATTTATAATTAAGGAAGTATTTACTGTACTGTATTTATTTATATAAATTTTATATGAATAAATTTAATACTTTGTATACCAGCCGTCGGCGATAATAACAGCCTCCAGCCGCCGTGTCATTGGTGTAGAAAGCTTTTCTAAATAGCTCATCTTTAAATTCATCCAACGCCTAACCTGCGGCAAAAAAAAGGTCTTTCAATAGCATAATCTGTTTTTGGCATCTCTGCTAGATATGGCAGAATTTTTTAAATTTTTTTTTTAAATTTCTTTTCTTTTCTTTAAGTAGTTTCCATATGTTTTCAATAGGGTTAAGATCAGGTGAACATGGTGGCCAATCTACCGAAGCGATACCATTTTCTCCAGCCCATTCACGCAGCCACCGTTTAATAATTCGATCTGTATGAATTATTGCATTATCTTGAATGAGGAGATATGTAACCAGGTTCTGCAATTGTTGGAAGATTTTCTTGAAGGCAGGCGAGTATTTGGCGGCTTGTAACGCCGCCTCGTGGTGAGTCAGGTTCACCAAAAAGAGGCACCAATTCAATCCTCCTACCACACGCAAATCCGGCCCAAAACGTTTGAGAATGACGCGTTGGATTATTTCGAGGCTGGGTATTCTTTTTTTATCGCGTCAGTTCATTTATTCAGCCGTAGGCTGTCTATACATTAAGTAGAATAAGTTTTCCCAATATGACGGTTTGGTGCAGACAGGGATTAAAACAGGGGTGTAAGTTTGTCCGCCTCTGATTGGCTCAGAATTTGTATGTGAGAAGACATATCGTTCCGCAACTGGATGGCGGTCTTCAAAAGGTGGATCGTAATTCAGAAGCAGTTGTACCAGTGGCTTACCCCTTGACGGACATCACCCATGTGATTATTCTTCTTTTCCATGAGCTCTATGATTGCCCAAAGATTTTGAAGATGATGCCTGTTATCTGTGCCCGCTGTGGCGAGGAGAGGCCGGCGGTTGAATTCGTCAGCAAAAAGAGCCCGGCTGAAACGACCAAGAACTGCTCAAGCTGTCGCAGCCAGCGCACTGCTCATGTCAGGTCAGACTCGCACTGTGAAGATGGAACACTGACGATGTGAAGTACACTAGGTCCAGAGCTGCGATCCAGAGTTTGAGAGACCTAGCCACCATCCCCATACCAAGTGCGCCTCTCGCTTCGAAAAGAAAAGATGAAGATGCCGGCCTATCGCCCGCGAAGGATAGGTCAGGAACCCGCCCAACGTCGCCAGACTCACTGCAACAATCAACGCTTGCCAGGAGCTCGTTACAAGAGAACAGCAGTCATCCTCACATTGTGTTGGGCACACCGCTTCCAGCAACCCAGCAAAACCCATGCCTGTCCAGGTCACTGGCTCCCTCGCCTTCCGTGCTGCAGCAAACGACCCATCCAAGTATCCGATGCTCGAACACATTCGTTCAGAGCAGCCCTGCTATGATCGATTACGCGTACTTAGCTGGCAGATTCCACAGAGGTGGCAAGGACTCGCAGGATGGGCCTGTCAGAGCTGAGGCGAGAGCCAGGAGGGCCGGAATCCAGCGCGATCACCGTTCACGACGCCGTGCAGGGGAAATTGTGTCATTAACTCCATCCATATCCCAACTTGGTGTCATAGAGGATCCTGGCCAGCTGGGGAAGGAAGATACAAGCCAAGAGCAACTACGGCAGGGCGGGAGTGTGAGGGATGACCAGCCCATTGATGACGGGGATATCAGAGACCGGCTCTCTGACTCGGATATGGACGCTGAGGACTATTTCAACCTGCTACTTTCTCCTGTTCGGCCACGTCGCTATGTTGACCGATTAGGGACGGATGCGGATTGCGATGCTGAGGATGAAGTCAACAATAGCGATGAGGACTCCGCAGTGGAAAACCCAGTTGACCAGCTTTTGCAGCCACCGGCTGCACGACCAAGACGTGGTCGCCGCGGGCCGGCGCCTGGCACAGGAGGGCGACCAAGACAGTCGGGGATGCGGATCCAGAGACACCCTGGACGACCGTCGCGGCCGCCGCGACGTGTACGAGCTCCTATGATAATCTCGCCGGGCCAATGGGCTGTTGTCGATGCACAAGATCCGGTGTGGAATGGTGATCTCGATGCTTGCGCCTTGACGGACCGTGATAAGACAACCCTGTGCGAATTCTGGACCAAGCTTGACAACGATAGTATGGAATACTGCAGCCGATGCCGCGAGTGTTGGTTCCAAATGGAAATGGATTATGACGGCGTTTGCTCGCGCTGCTACCGAAAGGATAAGAAGCGCGGGCCTGGCGAACCTTTTTTCTTTTCAGTAGAAAACCAGCTCGATTTTGGTCCTGTACCGAACCGATTGCCTGAGCTGACGCCTACAGAAGAGGCATTGATAGCTCGTGTCCACGTGCATGTGAACATCATGCTGGTGCGTGGGCAGCAGTACAAGTATCGCGGGCACGTCGTCCACTTTCTGCGGGAGGTTGGCTTAGTATACAACCAGCTCCCGCTACTGCCGCAGGAGCTTAACACTGTGCTGTTGCGTCCTGCCAACACGTCATCCCATGTGAATCTCAGTCGGCAGTTTGCCCGCCAGTTCTGGGTGCGGCGTAAGGCAGTTATGGTATGGCTAGACTACCTCCGCCATCACCATCCTGGCTACCGATGCATCGTCGTAGATGAAGAGCGACTGAGCCAATTGCCGGAGGACGGCAATGTGGTAGACGCCATCCCCTAAAGCCAAGTGGAGGCGGCCGATGTAGGACCGGAGGAGGATCAGGAGGCAGAGCCGGATTTGGAGGATGTGGCTGCGGTGCCGGACCTGTTGGCCAAGGACGCGGAACTTGATGCTCTGCGGTCCATCTTGGCGGTCACGTCAGAGGCGGACGGAGATCCCCCCCAAGGGTAGGCGCAGCATGAACTGCAGCTCCCGACTATACGGCGCACGCCGATCAACGAGTTCAATCGCTCTCATGCCTTACTTTCGTTAGCATTCCCTTGCCTCTTCCCAGATGGCAGGGCTGACTTTGTGGAGCCACGACTGCGGTCAATTGAGTATAAAGAGTACATCGAGCACGCTATGCGGTGGTACGACGGTCGGTTCGCGCGCCACCCGACCTTCCGTTTCGTTGCGTTCAACACCTTGATGCGATCCCAAGCACGTGCGCGGTCCAAGTTCTTTGTGAAGCAGTATGATGGCACCCGTGAGCCTCTCACGCGAGAGCAGCTCATTGAGGCGCTCGAACGCAGCGAGGAACCTGAGGCGCAGGTACTAATCAACTCAGTCACAAGGCAGGCAGTCTCAATTCGCAGTACGCGACCGTTTTGGAATAGGAGGAGGCAAGATCTTGAGGCCTATGCGCATAATCTCGGCTGTCCCGGTGCATTCATCACTTACAGTCCCGCCGATCTACACTGGCGGAGCCTCTACCAGCACATGCCTCGATATGAAGAATGGCTGGCCGCATCCGAGTCAGAGAGGATGGCGCTGTCGCGGCACCTTCTGCGGCAGAACCCTCACATTGCCGCCTTCCACTTCCACCGCCGATACTGCCTCTTTCGGGATATCGTGGTGAAGAAGAAGTTCAACGTGACAGACTACTGGGATCGGTATGAATGGCAGTGGCGTGGGAGTCCGCACAACCACGGTTTGTATTGGATGGCGAACGGACCAGTACCTGACATGGCGGACGAGGCCGCCCGTGACATATTTGCACGCCAATGGGGTTTTCACATCACCGCTATGAACCCGGAGCCGAGCAGGGCGATGCCTCAGGGCGAAGGGAATCCTCTGAGCGTAGACCCTCTGGGTGTGGAAATGTCATTTCTGCGGCTGTCGCAAATCGTCAACCGGTGCCAGCGCCACAGATGCAATACCACATACTGCTTGCGTGTGCGAAGGAGAACCGGGGACCTGGCGAACGATATGGAAGGGGCTGCTGCTGATATCGAGGCGGCCAATGTCGCCGATCCGCAGAGAGAGTGTCGGTTCAACTTCCCCCGTGCTTTGCGCGAGTTGGCCGCGGTCATCAGAAAAGAAGGCAAGTCGTATTACGTCTTCGAGGCAGCGCGTAACGACAGCCTGATGAACCACTTCAACCCTGCCATCATTTTGGGCTGGCTGGCCAACATCGACATCTCGCCGTGTACCAGCTTACAGGCAGTGATTACGTACGCCGCCAAGTATTGCAGTAAATCGGAGAAGACGGAGCCGTACTGCAAGCTCGCAGATCAAGTGTTGCCGCACACGGCCCACCACCAGCCACTGTTGTCCTTCTCCTCTCGCCTTATGAACAAGTTGATTGCCGAGAGAGATTACTCAGCGCAGGAAATTTGCCACTTGCTACTCAACATCCCTCTGCAGGAAGGGACTCGGATGATTGTGTACGTCGACTGCCGACCGCTGGAGCAGCATGGCCGGTCGTACCGGGTCGATGATGATGTCAGTGAGGCTGTGGGCAGCTACCAGAAATATCTGCAGCGAAGTGAGACACATGAAGGAATCACCTACCTGGACTATCTACAATCGTATAATCTCAAGACATGGAGGCGGCTCCGTGTGAATGCGAAGCAGAGAGTCCTTTCCTACTTCCCTCGGTACCAGCCAGTCGAGACATCACCCCAGTTTCAAGACTTCTGCCGTGTCAAGTTGATGATGGCCCACCCGCATCGCTCCCCAGATGAGTTGCTTGCCGTAGACGGGCAGCGATTTGAATCCTTTGCGGCGGCATACAAGTGCTGTCATCAACGACATAATTCCCATACGGACGATCACTATGGTGAGGTGGGAGCAGCTCCGCTTCGTGCAGAAGAAGACGATTTTGAACAAGAGATTCATGACGAGCCTGTTGTGGACGAGGATTGGCATGATCTGGCCCGCATGCTGCCAGACCGACCGCTAGAGGAGGAAGACATTGATGTTCTTGGCCGGCGTGATATCGACGTGAATTATGACTGGACCCCCCATGTAGGACGATATACCAATGATGGCATCCTCAATGGTGACTACTGGAAGCAACGCAAGGCAGAGAGCCCCGTGGGCCTCAACGTAGAGCATCAGCCTCTAGAAGCTCGGGATTCCCTAAATCGGGAGCAGCGCCTGGTGTATGACACGGTAATGGGCCACTTTGTGACGCATGACCGCTCCCAGTTACTTCTTCTCGTCGATGGAGGAGGCGGCACGGGCAAGTCCTATCTCATCAATCTGCTCTCGGCGCACCTCCAAGCTGCCGCGGGTGCAAGGGGGACGGGAACACCTGTGTGGCGGGCGGCACCGACGGGAGTGGCAGGAAATCAGATTTCGGACACTACCTTGCACTCTCTGTTGCGCCTCCCGATCAACAAGGACTTCAAACCCCTGTCAGCGATCGACAAGGCCCAGCTCCAAAAGAAGCTAAAGGATATCCGGTACCTAGTCATCGATGAAAAGAGCACGCTGGGTCTACGGCAGCTATCATGGATTGATGACCGTCTCCGTGAAGCGTTCCCGGATCGGAATGACGAGTTTTTTGGTGGGCTGAGTATACTCCTAGTGGGCGACTTCTTTCAGCTTCCGCCTGTGCTGCAGAAGCCTCTCTATTACGACAAGGAGGTGCAAGGAGTGGAGATCAACGGCAGGAACGCGTATCGACGCTTCGACAAGACAGTTTTCCTCAAGGTTGCCCAACGTCAACGTGGCGATGACCAGGCGGCATTCCGTGCAGCCCTTGAGGAATTGCGAATGCACCAACTATCGACGGAGTCTTGGAAGCTTCTGTCCGGCCGCGTGCAGGCGAAGCTAGCGGACCACGAGGTTGCGAGGTTCGCCCAGGCCTTGCGAGTATATGCTACGAAAGACAGGGTGAACGAGTATAACCACTATCACCTCGACCGCCTGGGCCGGCCTGCCATCCAAATCAGGGCAAGAAATGTCGGCCTCGGCGCGGCGGCGGCCCCCGACGACAAGGCGGGCAACCTTGCGAAGCATGTTCCTGTATGCGTTGGTGCCCCGTCTGATGCTGACGAGCAACCTGTGGCAGCAGGTTGGCCTCTGCAACGGTGCTCGCGGTACAGTGTACGACATAGGCTGGGCACCTGGAGCCAATCCCATGCAAGACCAGCCGTGTGTCATCATGATGGAGTTTGACAAGTACACCGGGCCGGCATTCCTGACGACCCCGGACGGCAGGACGATTGTGCCGATTCTGCCAGTAGACAGAGACTTCCTGATCGGAGCGACACTCTGCACCCGTACACAATTTCCTTTGGTTGTATGTTACGCCATTACGGTTCACAAGTCGCAAAGTATCACGGAAGATATGATTGTGACGGATCTATCCTGCCGTGACTTCCAAACCGGTTTGAGCTACGTCGCCGTGTCTCGTGTGAAGACGCTGCAAGGCTTGATGCTGGATGCGCCGTTTGATCGTAATCACCTTACGTACGCTTCGCCGCCGGAAGGAATCATGATGAAAATGAGGGATCAGTACCTTCGAAAGCGTCAAGTTCTGACCAGCAATCCCTATAGAACACACCACCTGCCTGCAGTGCTTCACTCGATGCCCCCCGCGTCAAGCACAAACGCTTCCATGTAGATAATTCGATGAATGCCTAATCGTAGATGTTCGATTGTACCGTGAATACTTGACTACTTTGACTACTCGACTACCTAAACGCTGAGAGAGGCCCACAGAGTCGCAGCCTCCGGATGATTGTACGCCTTGCACCCGGGTCCAAAGTGCAATGTGTGAAGTGGTATTTTAATATTAGGAGCAAATAGATTATTGAATTCTGCATCGATTAATATAGCTTAGTACTTAGTATACCAACCTCTAGAACTGCCTCAATCCGGCCGGTGTGGCATTATCGCGACAACCTTGTATAAGGTCTTTTGTTCAAATAATTCAGATTAGTTCTCGTTGACTGGCATTTCCTCAAGTTCCGGATGATTTTTTTTTTATATTTTCTTTGAGCAAAGCCCAGACGTTTGCAATGGGGTTAAGGTCGGGCGAATAGGCGGGCCACTGTATCAATTCCACCCCATTCTCTTCGGCGAAACCACGCAGCCAATTTTGCACCAAATTAGCTGTATGTATAGGTGCGTTATCTTGCATAAATAAATTTCCAGGTTCCAAAATTGTAGGCAATTCTGACCGTAGTAGGGCGAGTATTGAGCGTGAAGAGGCCCCGCCCTGGGGGTCAACACGTTTAAAGTAGAGCGTCTATACGCTCCAAATGCTCTCCAAAACATAAGAAGTTTTCGGTCTGGGAGCGCCTTTCATTGAATTTTATCCTCAAGAAATCTTTCGTACTATACATGAATGGTTAAAAATTTATTAGCGATTCTCCTAAGGGCTACCAAAACGTACCTTACGTGCAAAACAACACTTTGTTTTTGAGCCGTCACCACGCGCCACAGAGGCCTCATCAGAAAAAGAAATTTCATCCACGATGAAATTGGCTTCCTGTAATGCTGCTCTGCAAATCTTAAGCGTCTAGCTGCAAGATCTTCTGTTAATTTGGGGCGTCGGATTGCGCGCTTGTTAAGTATACCCCATAATCGCAAGTTAGAAATTAGAGTTGACACAGAACAACGTAGAAGGGCCGGTTCAAGAAGCTTTTGTTTTGATTGAAAGGTTGTTCATTCGTCGTTTAGCATGCCTTGAACATCATCGCAACAGAACCTTTTGTCGTAGTCGGACGCATTGGACACAATTGCGCTGAAGTGTTCAGAATGGCAATCCATTCGAGAACTGTGCGATGGAAAACTTGCTCGTCCCATTCGCTATATATCGCAATTTTTGGCTAATGGTGAGAGAGTGCCCGTTGTAAAGTTTTTACCATAGCAACCAGGAAGATATTTTACGTGATCTGACGGATAGGTCAGCGGCTTTCTACTTTGAGAAAGCATGCACCGGCGGCTAATCCTTACAAAATAATGTTAGAATCACTCCCAAGCCTTCGGCTTTTGCAGCGATAACTATTGGATCAATCATGTACGCAAAAGTATGCAAACGGCGTTGTGCAGCCTATAGCAATTACCACGCATGTTGTCCATTTTGGATCACTCGGGTTGTAGCAGCGCCTAGTAACCAGTCGAAACGCAGCAGAAGCTTAGAGTCGCACGATGTCACGGGACGCATGCAACTGTCACCGTTTAGTGCTCTGGGTCATTTTAAAACGTGTCAGACCATGAACTTGCTATACTTCGTCCACACAAACAAGGTGTGGTTTGGTATGACAGGATACAATAGCTTTATTCGTTAGTATATCAACCGTTATTGTTCGTAACTAATGAATGCCATAGTCAATGGTTCCAAATATACGCCGAACGATTTCTTCAGCATCTCCAATGGAACGGACGATGATTGGGTAGCAAAGATACTTGAGATCAGGGCTCCTAATAGTGTAACCGGTCCGAGAAAAACCTCAAACAGCCTTAACGGTCCAACAAAATTGATCAAGCCGAACCGGCGGTTAATTCTTTTTCTACAAACCGAACCGCCGGTTTTTTTCGTTCCTTCGAACCGCACTAATAGTCCCTCTTCCTTAGTCGAACCGAACCGAACCGCAAACCGCGGTTTGACCGCGGTTCTACGCATAGTCAGTGTGGCTAACAGACACACCGTCTGACACACCGTACTCAGACTGACCCACGATTTTCATCAGACCGACAGACTGCAATAGTCGGCCGGTCTAGGTCAATCTGAGTCGGTCTGGGTGGTCTGGGTTAGTCGAAGTGCAGCAATATTTGGGAGTCACTATTGGTCCGTGGCCCCCGTAACATAAGGAGCAAGGCTGTATTCGTCTGAAGTCGCAGCTCTGGCATACATTATGACTTCTAGCAGGACTTCAAGCATATATGTAAGCTGTGTAGGAAAGCTTTTGTATGTCAAGAGTCAGAGTGCAAGGAGTTGGACATTCGTTGTCGCGAAAACATCCTACACGTTTGGGAACCAAGCGCCGGTCAACCGCGAGGGGCAGACTAGGTATGGATAGAATAGTGTCTTATCGAGTGACAAAAAGAAAAGCATTGAAAACAGTGTTGTTTAAGTGGCAGGCCCGCTACTACTCAACAGAGCAATAATTAGAGGCCATAGCACTTTTATTTACAAAGTAACGTTTTATAACTAGGAGACTACTAATATTGAATAGTAGTTTCCGGATTCAGCATTGAGTATTTCGGCACGATGTCCGCCCATACAGTCCATTGCTGGTGCCGCTCCCAACTACACTGTGATTCTGGCTACAGGCAGCCTCGCTGTCCATATGCCCTCGCAGTTTATCGCCTTTCATGATACAGCACCGAGAGCAGCAGTGTTGTCAAGTCATGTTCAATTTCCCAATCTAAAAGATGTAATGAAGTGTCTTGGCAAGAACCAACGAAACACACATAAGGTCTACTCAGGATTCTTCGCAGCTAATCCACAATAAATGCCAATTTCATTACTGTAGGGGTGTGACCAGTGGCTACACTGGGCAGACTTGTTGGAGCATCGCCATATGATCTTGATCGCGAGCCAGTGGTTGAAGCAATAGCAGCGCAAGGACTAGGTGGAAAAGCGAGAGGATTAAAGCTGTCGCAGCCAGAACTGAATCTTTTTTGGGTAATCCACCAAGCAAGCTTCCGCTGTCGTTACACGCTCGAAGTAGCTGTCCTTGTTTTTTCTCAGCAACCTGTGGTCGGGTATCGCCTGTGTCGAAATTCTGTGGAAACCTATTCACATGCGAAGCGTATGGGTTATCTTGTGATATTTCCGCATGTCCATGGAAATCTCTGCTTCCTTGGTGTAGAAAGCTCACGCTTGGCACCGAGAATGGGGTTACCGTTGAACAGCTCGTTTGAAGAGCAAAAAGTGGCACAAAAGCTGCAGTGTTGGGAGAGGAAACAGGTTCAAAAATGCACTCTTGGTTCATTTTCGCGCATCTAATACATTTCTCTCCGGGAGCGCTCTGGTAACCACTGCAAGCAACCTACAAACAGAAAGCGGCACCTTAAATTTTGAATGGCCATTTGCGATGAATTCCTTTTACTTTGGCTATTATACGTTTTTACTAGTAGTTCTAGTCAGCCCGCCACCGGCCAGCCGGCCACTGATTAGAGCCAGCCAGCAACAGAGCTCGCAAGGGTGTCCTGCTTGCTTGCTGAATAACTGCTTTCTTGACTGGCCTCATATTTAACTATCTCGCCAGCACTTTCGTGGAGAGGCCGCCTCGCAGACTCCAGCGTCGAAATGCACCCTCATACACAACATACCTAGCTCCATGTCCGACAGCGAGATCAACGCCAGTCCTGAGCGCCCATAATTCCATAGAATAAAAAGAAAGAAAATTACTGCTTCTTACCTAGCCGCATACCGTATTTCCAGCAATTTCGGTATTTGTATGAGCAATCCGCTCGATGTCCCATTGTCTGGCCACATTTAGCACATGATACAGGCGGTTGCTATCGCCCAGCATCATCGCAGTATTAGCAGTGCAAATCACGACAGACGCGATATTGATCTCGGATCACCTGTGGCAATGTTGCATTGTATGTTGCGTATTCAGCCTCGCTGCTTCCCTGGCTGTTCTTGTTGGGCTGACCGACCGGTGAAATGGCCATGCTGGACACTTTCTGATAGAGGGCGGTTAATACAGACAAGTCGAGAAGATATATGACTGCTAAATAGCGGATGAGTCGCTAGTATATAACTATCAACAATCTGTTGTTTGCGAAGGAGAAGAACAGCGTTTCCATGTAGGTCCTCGCTAGGTTCACGCTGCCTTACAGCAACTTCCTAGCACGTGACGCTGTTATAGAAAGAATTATGCCGGATTACAACAAAAAACCAATTTATAATCGGTTCTTATTATTAATGTAATATTATATGAGAGTATAAAATAAAATAAAATTCACTTTAATTTAAGTAACAATGCTGGCTCTATTTGAGGCGTTGCTAGTCTGGAGACATCTGTAGTCCATGGATCACCGGATTCCACTTGACAGGCTTGACCAAACGCCCGACAATCATGCGTACTGACGCGTAGCTTATGATGAAGAAGCCAAACGCCATGGGGATAAGCCAATACAGTGGAAGCAAGTTACGCGACGTCTTGAACACGTACTCGACCCCTGGTGTGTATATGATAAAGGTGGCCAGCGCGACTCCCACAAATATGCAGTAAAACGTGGCTCGATTGGCAAACATGTACCTTCCAAACGGCAACGTTAGACGCGTTTTGCAGGCAAACAGGTTGAAGATTTGCATCGTCATGATGGCCCAGTAGTACATGGATTGTGCCTCGGCCAGGATATCTACCTGAGTTGGCCCGTCGATGCCCTTGTACGGCTCCGCGTCCCTGCTCCAGTAGTTGGTCGGAGGCCCTGCGCCCTTCTGCATAATACGCGTGTCCGTGGGCGTGACGCCACGCCTGTATAGGACGAGGAAGAACGAGGTCAGGGCCCCGACGCTTTCGATTAACCCAATCTCTAGGTACGCCCAGGAAAGGAGGGGCCCGTCAACCAAGACTTCCGCGCCAGTATCTTCGAACTTGTGTACCCAGTATTCCCGTGTAAAAACTCGAGGCACCTTATGCGCCCAAATTTGTAGCATGGTCTGATGCTCTGGAGAGATAATGGTCCCAGACTCCTCGTCGAAATGGGATCTCGTCTGGCGCAACTTGCGACGACGAAATGTGTTGCTGGTTCCGGGCGTCACCAGTTTTCGCGGCGGGAGCTTCATGAGGCTATCCTCCATCTCTGGTGGCTCCCATGCAAACGAAATCGCAGCGATGAGCTCAAACCCCAAATCTATCACCAGTATTAGAATCGCGGACAAGGGTAGTGGAATGGGTACAATGACGTAGAGCAGACTGGGAATGACCTCGGGAATCGAGTGGGAGATGGTGTATTGTATCGATTTCTTGAGGTTAACGAAGATGAGGCGACCTTCCCTGATGCCGCAGACGATGCTCGAAAAGTTGTCATCAAGTAGAATCATAGAAGCAGCATCCTTGGATACGTCAGAGCCGGAAATGTTCATGGCGATACCCACATCTGCCTTCTTGAGAGCTGGGGAGTCGTTGACACCGTCGCCAGTCACTCCTACAATGTGGCCCATGCTCTGCGCACGACGGACGATTTCGAGCTTGTGCTTGGGGGACGTGCGCGCAAAGATGATTTCATCTTTCCAAAGGACCGTGTCCCACTCAAGGTCTGTAAGGCGCTCGATTTGCTCTCCATGGACCACGATGGCATTGTATTCGTGCTCTCTAACATCCCCCAAAGGCTGGCCCATGCGCTTGGCCACCATTTCTTTGGTTTCTGAGAGTATGAGATTGGTCTTCCGGCCAATGGCTTCAGCAGTCAAGGGATGGTCGCCGGTTACCATGATGACCTTGATGCCGGCGGCACGGCAGTGCCCAATGGCCTCTCGCACGCCGTGCTTTGGTGGGTCTTCGAGGGAACAAAGACCAATGAACGTGAAGTCGCATGTAGGAAAGTTCCTTGCTTTCTGGTCGAAAGTGACTGAATCGGGATACTGATCACTTGGCAGCAATAGCTCGGCAAAGCCCAAGACGCGATGTCCACGACTGGCCATGTACTCGTACGTCTCATCATAAGCTTTGTGGTGCTGCTCAGTCAGATTTTCAGACATGCCGTTGGAACCACTAACAACGCGACTGCAAAGACGCCAAATTCGTTCAGGTGCGCCTTTGATATAGAGAGTTAGGGAGCCGCTGGCGTGGGCTTTCTTATGGATAGACATCTGCCATTTGGTGTCTGAATTGAAGGGTTGTTCAAAAACCTTCTCGTACTTGTTGGCGAGGGCGTCAAAGTTGTCGAGTCGTTTGGCGGCGTAGCGAGTCAGGGCGGATTCTGTGGCATCACCGAGAACCTTACGATCCTCGACAGGCACGTCGATACGGTCGAATTTGGCTCGAGAGCATAGTGCGAAGATGTACAACATATCCATGATACCTGGGCTCCCCAAATCTGCAGCATAGCCTTCAGTACCAGAAGCGGCTGAGGCACTGTAAAGCTTGCCGCAGGTCCAGATGTTGGCGGCCGTCATTTGGTTTCGTGTTAAAGTACCCGTTTTGTCCGTCGCCAGCAGCGTAATGGCACCGAAAGTCTCCACCGCCTGCAAACCCTTGACTAGAACGTTCTGAGTAGCCATTCTCTTAGCAGCAATGGTCAAAAGTATGTTGACGGTGGCCGGCAACCCTTCCGGAACCCAGGCCACAAAGATGCCAATGGCGACGTTGATGGCCAGAGGCGCATTGTTGTGGCTGACCGGAAAAGCGATGCCGAAGAATATCACGGCCGTCATAATAGCAATAGAGGCAATCAAACGGACAAAATTGTCAATCTCATGAGCCAGAGGAGACTTCATCTTTTCCTCACCAGAAGCAAGATGTGCAATCTGGCCGAGTACCGTGCCGTCACCTGTACGAATGACGATGCCATAAGCCTCACCGGAGATAACCAAAGTACTGTTGAACATGATGTTTGAGGCCTCGAGAAGATTCTGCTTGTCGTTGTCCTTGGTGCGCTCCTGGGGCTCGGACTCCCCGGTCAAGGACGAGTTGTCCACGCTGCAGCCCGAGGCGAAGAACACGAGGATGTCGGCAGGGTTCTTACCGCCCATGCAAACAGTTACCACGTCGCCGGGCACAAGGGTCGATGCTTCTATCTGTGCGAGTTTGCCATCACGAAGGCACATGCATTTGGCTGGAATCATGTCTAGGAATGACTCCAGGAGGGCTTGAGACTTTTGCTGCTGGTAGAACTCAATGAAAGCGTTAAGGATCGCGACAGCGATCAGTATGGCTCCTAGGTAAGTCTAGTAGCTCAATCAGATTTGTGTTCTTTGGCCAGGGTGAGAGTAGGACCTACATTTTGAAGGTTTTCGGTGAAATTGATGCCGAGTAAGATATATTCGAGCACACCAGCCAGAATCAAGAGCAAGTTAAACAGACTAGACAAACAAATCAAATACTTGACAAAAGGATGCCTAGTCTTGTGCGGCGTCAGAATATTCAACCCATATCTACGAAGCCGCTCCTCAGCCTCCTGGCTGGTCAAGCCATGCGAGGCCCCCGGGTGGTCCATGCGGATGTTTGTCATGTACCTGGCTGCGACGTCCTGGGGCGACATAAGATGCTCGTCAATGTCGATATGTTTCTTCTCATGCTCATTTTGGCGACGATGCCGATTCTTCTCTTTGGCCGACATGACTTGTGGGATGAAGGCGACGCTGTGCCTGCGCGAGGGCAGAGCGAACGCCAATTCATTACCATTGTCATTTCCATTGCCGGCTTGTTCTTTACTGATGGAATCTGTGGCCGGGGTCTTCACACTTAAGTAGACCTTTATGTCGCCATGTGGCTTGTCATCCTCAAAGCAAATTTGCCTGTTGTCATTACCAAATAGACCTGTCGCGCATCCAGGTCACACGTTATCTTCATAATATCGTCCAGCCACAGGTTAAAGTCAATCGGGATCATGAAGCGCCATCCAACCAACAGTCAACATTGTGTGACTCCATCAAACCGTAGTGCTCAAGACTTCTTGCTTTCGTCCCCTAAGGCCCAGCGCTGCTTCATGTGCCCTGGGCAGCTAAACAGACGCGTCTTAACCTGACCGATGTGAAACGTAGATGGTCTGCGCTCACCTTCAGGCTCATCCTTGTCGTACTCGGCGAGACGGCACAATGACGGACTAAGTCGTAGGGTTGGTTTGCCGTTGAAATGCGGGCTGACCCCTTAGCTATTTGCGCTCAATATGATTTTAGCAAATTTGCATTTTTAAGCTAGAGTTTATGAACTTGTAAAACACACCCTGTCCTAGCTTAGCTTGGTGCATCAATTATTTATTCTTGTCTCTGTTAGGAACAGGGTAACCCCAGTTCTTACTCTGACTTAACTTAATTAGGCGCGCCAGTTCTTTAATCTCCTTACTGGTAGAGTAAGGGGTAAGGGTAATGTATATGCGGAGTAAACCGCACAAGAAGTATTTCTGTAGTTTCCTTTAGAAAGTTGCGATCGCTTCGGCGTTGTTTGGAATCTCCACCCTTGCCCCTATCGTAGCGGTCGATACTGGTGGGTACCTGGTGCCGTGTGGCTGCTAGTATCGAGATGGTCCTGCGGGTGGTCACAATAGTATGTGGCGACGGAGACAGCTTAAAAATTACTCCTCCGCTGTCATAGAGGGATCTGGAGTGCATCAGGGACGACCTGCCGAAATGTTGGTGTTAGTGGTGCTGGAGCCCCACAGGCCCAGTGGCAAGAAGGGTATTGTGGGCAATTATGGCTGGAGTGTTTTGGTGCAGCGCTCAGGAAGTACGACCATGCACACTCTGTCCTCGGAGCTCGATACGAAGTGGTTCAGGCAACTAGCTTGCACGGAGGCTCGCGGGACCACACCCTCAGTCGAGGCATAATAAGAGCAGAGCGTTGACTTAGGAGGATAATGCTTTGAACTTTGAAATGTGCTGCACCAGGCTACGTGCTTCTAGATGAGTCATTGTAAGTGGTGCACGCCATAACATCGCCACTATGTGAAGGTGTCCTCCGTAATTGCTGATGTGCTGCGTCCAGTGACCACCCTAGCACGAACGTACTTCAGAGCAAGAGGTGCCTGCAACTTTTTCTTCCGGCACGCTCCAGCCGTCATTCCGACTTTCTTCCCCTTCTACTTTCCACTACAGTAGTATTCTAGTGATAAAATAGATTCTCAGGAAACCTCTGACGCCTCTCACTTCCCAAGCTTAACTACTCTGGCCACGTCGGCCACAGTGAACCTTCACGGCCCACTGGCGGTATATAATATTTCGCCAAATATACTGAAACAAGACTCAAGAGCAACGCTACCTCTGAAAGCTTGCCCAAAATGACTCGAGGAGAGGGTACTCAATCCAAGGTCCACCTGAAGGGCAAGCACGACGACTTTCTGGTCTTTGTTGACGATATCGAGATCTATAAGAAGTGGAAGACAGATAATAGCATTCCTCTCGCCCAGTTCATCTCATTATTCAAGATATTTTTGACGCACAAGTAAGCACTGCTGTACCCTCCCACCCAAGCACGCCTATAATTCACCTAAGCTGTGGCGGGCTTTGTGCGCCAGCATTGTCTCTGCTCTCCTGGGCGTTCCACAGTGTCAGTTAAGTACCACTTGTTGGAAACCTACTTATCACTAGACTGGACTCTTGTCACTACAGGACTTCAACCATTTCATACATGGCGCATTTCGGGACTGCAGCGGCTGATAGTTGTCTTGCAGGCAAGGTGCTCAGGGCGCTTTTGACAGTGCCCCCAAAGCTACCCTGGCTTCTGAATTCGATACGGAAAATCAAAATGAATGCATCAGGAAGATTTTAGAGAAGGGCTCAATCCAGACCGCAGATGTGAGTTTCCAATGTCCTATGCACGACACACAGTCGCGTGTTGATGTCCTTCAGGCTCTCTGGATGCTAATGATTGCTGTATTCAGATAGCAGGTCGCCAAGGTCCTAAAAATGATTCTGTGAGTTCGATGAGTGTCAAATAAGTTTGTCCATTTCCAAGATCTATGCAGTCTTATGGGGCATGCATGGTACGCAGATGGGCGATCCTAGACTCGATCCATCCTGGTGGTAGCGTAACGTAAAGAATAATAGTGACGAGAATTACCAGGGTTTCGGGCGATCGATCGACTGAGACAAGTAATCTAGTCATCCCCACGTATAAATGGCTGTGGTCCAGGGCGCAGGGTCACGACATGCCAGGGGACGCTCTCGAGATCATCACTCTTAAGCTGTTAGATAGCACTGCCTCTCTTGGCTCAATACACAAGCGTTTCTGCCTGGGTGGCAAATTTCGTCGTACCACTGCTTCCTGTAGTTTACCAGAAGATTTAATGCGGGATTATTCAGTTTAGGGAACAAGGAAATGGCAACAGGGATAGGAGGGAGGCACTAAGCCAAAGCACAAAAAGAGGGGGATAAATATCCCCGTCAAGCATTTGGGCGTCCATCGAGATTTTGGCTACCATCGCAGGTATATCTGGCCCACTTCACAGACGACAAAATAGGTAATCGCCGATCCCCCAACTTTTTCACTCTCCAAAACCCCCTTCAAAGGATAAGCCAAAAGTTCGGTGCGTCGATTACCATTCACTGGCGTAAATGCCCGCTAGTAATTAATTACCTCCATACCTGAATGACACACCTCTGCTTCGAAACCTACGGCCTTACGTATGCCTTTGGTAAACCATACCCCGCTTGCCTAACGTATCTTACTATTTATTAGGTTTATTATTTATGCAGGTGTCAACTGCACTCGTAACTTATAACCCCGGCGTTTTAAAACTCGTCAAATTACAACCTGCAAATCCATACGATTCCCAAAGAGCCTAGTTGCCTAACATGCGTGAGATTGTGCGTATTTTTACCTCAAAAGCTTGTTTAGCCTTCCACGAAGCCTGCTTATAACATGCGCCGTGTTTCTATGTCATCTAGCCTTGCATATCAATGCTGGCACAATTTACAGCCCAAAACACCCTAAGCTACCTCTGAAGCGCTGCTAATGTTGCGCTATCTACCGCCCGTATAGATTCATGTCCAGGTCGGCCAATGTGTAAGTAGGTCCTGTAGATTGTCGAGGCAATTACGGATCAACGGCTTACGACGTTTGGCAGGGTAACCAAATTGGTACTGCATTCTGGCAAACCATCTCTGGCGAGCACGGCCTCGATAGCAATGGTGTCTACAATGGCAGCTCCGAGCTACAGCTCCAGCGTATGAGCGTTTACTTTAACGAAGTTCGTTGGTGAATACTTACCGAGACAATAGCTTCCTGACTAACCGCTAAATAGGCATCCGACAGCAAGTTTGTCCCTCGAGCCGTCCTCGTCGATCTAGAACCTGGTACTATGGATGCCGTCCGTGCAGGACCTTTCGGCCAGCTCTTCCGACCGGATAACTTTGTCTT